>JANVCC010010369.1:8045176-8065889 GCA_025345505.1 Todiramphus chloris collaris
AGTGTAACTTTGGAAGCAGGAGCATCTATCAACCAGACACAGCCTCTTTGCTTTATAGTCACCTAGAAGTCTAGTGAAGACAAAGTGTACTAAAATGAGGAATTTTTAATATATAATTATGAGAGGCCAATGTAAAGAGGAAATGTGAGTAGAGATAACCTACTTCATTACTTACTATGGAAGACTATTTTGAAAAAAGTTATTTTCACTTTAAATTGAAATGAAAAATTATTTTTCAATAAGATATACAGTACCAAATACCAAAGTTAATTTACAATAAGAAGAATTTACAGACTGCAGAAGCTAATTTGTGAATTAACTGCAGAAGTTAATTTGCAATGAGACAACCTGAGGCAGAGTTATAAAAAAAAAAAAGAAGATCGCATAATTGTTGAAAGAACAATAGAAAAATCACTAGGCAAAGAAAATGGTACAAGTACATAAGGATTTCATTTACTCAAATTAGATTTTCACTCTATAGCTTAAAAAAGGAACAAAGGAACAAAAGGCAGAGATAAGGAATAATATTTTAGAGAAAGTGGAAAGAAAATCTGAATTAACAGTATTTCAATTGAAGTTGATCACAAATGATGTTTTAAAAAGAAGACAACCTGTCATTAGTCATATACTTACATGCATATTTTTTCATACCTTTGTTAAAAATGCGTTTCCTTGGTGTTCCCTTCTCCAAATATTGGCATTCATGCATGCTACTGGTGCCAGGCAAATACCACAAGTACAGTTTGTTTCACTTTGAGGACTAGTAAACAGAGATGATTCCTTCAAAAAGGTTTTCAAACAATGTGACAGCGATACCTTTTTTCCTTATCTAGTTGTATCTTCATAACGACTATCCAGTAGTCCAGATGAGAACCTTGCAATGCAATTCTTTATATTAACTCTGAAAACAAAACCTATTAACATTTTTCACAGAGAGTCTATTTTTTTAAGTAAAAGCCCAATAAAATAAGATTGTAGCATAAAAATCCTTTCATAACCTTAAATACAGTTTTGCAATGTGACAATATTATATGTGCAATGAACTACCAAAGGCAATAAAGGAAGCCACTAATATAAATTTCTTTAAAATTGGAGATAGGCAAGTATTTTGAAAAATAAATATTATGGGGGTAAAAATGCTAAATCTATACAAGAATGTGCAAAAAATGCCAAGTTAAAGAGCTTCTATAAGATTTACTGCAAAATCTCAACACAGTTTTTTTTTTTCTTAAAGCAAAATTAAGTTTATTACCAGATTCCATACTAAATCTTACAGATAATCATCATTAAGTGATAAGAAATTGACATTTGTTGTGACAAGTCATTTAATGGACCTTCTACTTTCCTACACAAAATAAAATATCTTACATGTTATGTTAATATCTTCCAATCTTTTTACAAATGTAGCTGTCTGATGTTTACTTCCTACAAATCTTAATGGCAATACCAGAAATTTTGATCTGTCCATCAGAAAATGTATCAGCACTAAAGAATTCTGCCTCACCCATCTTGCACATCTTTGCAAACTTGCAGAGTTTGACTTTCAATATTCACATGTAGTGCCTACGGAAGGAAAAATACTCATGGGTGCATTTTGCAGTGCATTTCCTTTAAGAAATTATAGACTACTTTATTTCTACTAATGATGTAGGGATAAACATACAATCATCTCAAAAAAGGAAAAAGGAAGTTGTTCCATTATGTGTCTCAAGAGTGGCATATATAATATTATTCGATATTATATTGAACAGAAAATTGTTATCGAACACAAATATATACATTATTTTCTTTTAAAACAGTAAATCTGTTTTGAAGTATGCATTAATAAGGATATAACATAGCAAAATGTAAATAAATTTGATATTAATGTCTTTTCTCTTATTGTACCTGTGGTTTTTTATATTGTATTTTTTCAGATCAGGTTGTTACACAAGGAGAAAACCATAGCTATTAAGTTGACTGAGGAATAGAATTTCCTTATACTAAGAACCAACTACCAGAGTTTGACTTGTTTAGTTAGCAAAATAACAAGAAATCAAATGTTTACTGTTCATAAAGTCTTTCAAGGGGGAAAATTGCAAGGCTAAAAAAAATCCCATTAAACTAAATAAGAAACAAGTACACATTGCTACTCAAAAATTTAAGTTGAAAATTGATTCTGATGTGAGGAGTACGGTGTGAAAGAACGGGGGGTAAAGAAGTAGGAGGAAACTACTGCTGACAATGTGAGCAACATGAGGACTGTAAGGACCAGGCAGAAATTTCCTGCCTTGTCCTGTCCTGTCATGACATGAGTCTGTTTCTGAATCATCATTTGCTAGTGTGTACAGATGCGGTGGAGGACAGGGTTTGCCTCTACAATGACTGATGAAGTGTACAGAAGCTGTTTGGTTTGTGGAGATTGAAGGTTGAGAATTTCTTACCACAGCTTCTTCCAGCTGCTATTCTGTGAATTACCCAGGTATCTGAGCTGACACCAAGTCCCTTTTCAGGCATGCAGACAACCTAAAGGGTTTTCCAGAATAGCAATGCCTTTGAATATGATAATGGTAGTAATGAAAATTTTCTACAACCCTCAGTTCTACAAATAGAATAGTTCCTGGTTACATGCCAGAGCTCATATCCATACATCACAAAGTCCTTTTCAGTACAAAACCATACTTGAATCCAACAGGGTTTTGAAACTCAGCGAGATTTACATAATTACTGAGCCTGGAAAAGACCTCTGAGATCATCAAGTCCAGCCTATGACCCAGCCCTGACACATCAGCTAGACCATGGCACTAAGTTACACATCCAGCCTTTCTTTAAACACATACAGGGATGGTGACTCCACCACCACGCTGTGCAGGCCATTCCAGTGTTTGATCACCTTCTTTACCAGGAAGTGCATTTATTTGCATTTCATGGTGGTCTGCTTTACTTTCAAATAAATGAAACAAAACCTGAAAAACTCAGACATGTCAAATCTGAAACACTACCAACAGGCTCAAAAGTACTTCTTACTGATGAAGGTTTGGAATAAAACTTAAAGAAGATGTTCTTGAAAATTCCTGAATATCTGAATTCTCTCTTACTGGATCTCATCTGTTAGAATAAAACTTGAGGAAATAAATCTCTCTGGAGGCAGTTAACAAAGATACATAAAAATCTATGACTGTGGAGAGCATGCTCACATCAGAGAGAATGTATTGCTTCCCTGCTTCATTAAATGAACTCACTAAAGCAAGAAAGGAAGGGATGTATCTCTCTAGACATTTCAGATATCTTCATTTAAAAAAATGAATAAAAGGAGCTTCCATTCAATAGCTTTTTTTACTTGTCTTAAATACAATATACTCTCTAGATGACTCTTCAAATTGGCTTAGCTATTCTTGCAAAATTTGTTTTCATAAGAAATTGACAAGATGGGTTTTTGATATAAGAAATCATTTTTCAGTGTCTCTGGAGCCACATTACTGGTTTACATGGTTTTATATGAAATCATGATTATCTTGAGACTTCTAAGACATTTCTCTCCCTGTGAGTTGAATTAAAAATGTCAAGAAAATGAATTATTTCTATGCTTCAGTTCCCATATTCGCTTTGTAAAGATTGTTCCAAACTCCCCTAATTCAATGAATTCTGGCTAAATTCAGATTTATTATTTCAGGCCTTCTTTTAGACTCATCTATTTTCTACTGCGGTTTTTCACTGTCTTTATAATAATCCAAGTATTCTGTTTGCTGCTGATTAACTCTGAATACATAATTTTAAAATGGTAGGGATAGCATGAGCAAATAAGCAGACTTGAGAGGATATGTTAGTCAGCAAAGACAGTTTCATGGTAATGTCTTTTACAAGTACACTGGAGGTCTTTCTTCCCTAAGACTTCTTACTGATAGGCTTAGAAGTTCTGGCTATGGACGGGCGTGTCTCTCTTGCAGGTGATCAGCGTATAAAATAACTTCTGTATAAGCATATTTGTGCAGGTTTAACTGAGTCAGTGGAACGTGTGCATCAAAGCACACTCTGGAACACTTATATAAAATCTGTCTTACCTCCACTGTTCATACCAAGTCACAAATTATTTTTTTTTCATCCTTTCTGTGAATAATTTTAATTTCAGCTGTCAGAGTTGATATGAAATTATAGATTCTAAAGTCAACAGCTTTCCTGCAGGTATCTTCGAGAGCTTGTACCAGTTTTGGGTTTTTTTTACCCTCCAGCTCCAGTTTGCTTCTTCGAGAATGCTGTCAACAGCAGTGAAACTGTATTCAAGCAAAATATCTCCAGACATGTCACCTGAAAATGCATCTTCATAGTAATTCTTACATAAATACTAGACGAAGTCATATGGCTTAACCTAGGGCAAAAACTGGTCCGAATACAAATGAAGAGGAAAATTATGTGGTTATCTTCCTGAATTAGAAAGGAAACTAAAACAATATGTTAAAAACATCCATACTGTCAATTAATTTAATTCAGAGGTAAATCCAAACCAGTTACTACTTCCATGTCAAGAGCACTCAGTATAGCTGAAACTTGGTAGAACTCAGTAAAACTTAGTCTATTCTACAACCTTGACCTGGCTTAGTGTTTAGGCATTTGACTACTGATTCACCCTTGTGAAAACTGATTTTTCTATTGTTACCATATCTCAAAGCCAAGGCTTGCAGTGAAGTTGGACTTGATTTGATTGGGAGTGGATCCAGACAAGTTTTAGATGGTGAGGAAGCCCAGACTGATACTTTGATGTGTTTGTATATACTGCTACCATATGTAGTCTTTTCTGTATTTTCCTGGAAAATCATTTTCTTCTAGTGATATCACTTTCCCATGAGGGTAGTCCTAGATTTTCTCTTACAGCTATGTTCAGAATAGATTTCTGAGTGATTTCATTTCATGAGAGATGGTATTTGTACGTCTTACATTTTGTGGACAAAATTTAGTTCAGCATACTTTAGAGATGAGTTTTTTTTTCCAGATCTGCCTGCTCTTTGCTTTTCTCTCCTCTGGCCACATCACAGATTTCTGCAAGTGTTTTCCAGCCTTTGTCAGCTCAGTTTTCAGAGGACGTTGGTCCGGAGTATATAAAACAAGGATATGTAATCTAGGGACAGCTCTTCTTCCATTTGACAAATGGCCTTCAGGGTTGGACTCAGTCATGGCACTTAAGCCATTAGAGATAATTGAGAGAGGCCCTGCTGTAATATCCACTAGTTCAACATCTCATTGGCCAGAAATATTCTGAAGTGTATCCATAGTGTTCAAAAATAAAAAAACAATTTACAAAGAACTGTTAATTAAAAAAAAAAGTTTCTTTATTATTTTTCTTTTTTTACCCAACAAAAATTTCAGTAATGAATGAAATTACTAACTGCTTTGTGTCCTGTTTAAATCTTTTTTTTTTTTTTCCTGACCTATCTCTGTTACAGGATAGCTTTTCTTATCTCACACCATTGGCCTTGCTTCTTGGGCTTGGATCCAGGGAGAGAGAGCAAAAACCAGAATGTGGATTAAGTGAGCTATAGATACCTAAGTCAAAAAATGTAATTCAAAATATCCATATCCCTGTACAAGCTCACTAGGAAGCTTCGGTTTTGATGTACATTTTTCCAAGATATTCCCAGATGGACACAGAATCATAGAATGACATAGGTTGGAAGGGACCTCTGCAGATCATTGTGCTCAACCCCACTGCCAGAGCAGGATCACCAAGGACAGGCCACACAGAAACATCTAGGAGGGTTTTGGAAGTCTCTAGAGAAGGAGACTCCACAGTGTCTTTGGGCAGAGATGCCCTCTGTAGAGGAACTATGGTCCCACTCTGAGATTCACGCAGAAGGATTAGCCAGTTCCCAATCCCAGGAAGATCCTGATCTGACAGGAATAATCAGATATGAGCTCTAATAAGTATATGGCCATTTAGATGTAGCCATTTAGAAAAAAAAGGCAAAGATTTTCACCTTTAAATATCCCCAAAGGTTTACACCTGAATGTTTACACTTTAAAAAATCCCTACCACAATTAACTTTTCCTTTTTATCATATGAGAGAGAAAAACATGACTGGTAAGTGGTTTTAATTCCCTCGTTAGACTGATGTGATTTTTACTCAGTTCTTCCAGTGGGTAAAAAAAGAGAAAGAAAAACAGGCAATACATCACAGGAAATTCAGGATGCTTTGGATCTTTAGAAAAAACGTTTTCCAAGACACTATAAAGGTAGTTGGGGGCATCATGAAAGCTTTGTGTTCTTTTATATTCATTGACTTTTATATTCATTGACTTCAAGTCAAAGTAACACCATTGATTACCATAGTAGTAGTATGCCACAAGGAGGGAGACGCTTTTTTTCAGACTTTAGACATAAGCTAAAATACAGTCACTTTTAAATAGACAAAAAATCTGTACAGCAAATATTGCTATAAAAATGGAGAAAATCACCACAGAAAATTTAAGGATTCCATCACAAGGTTTGCCATTTTCAGAATGAGGAAAATGATTTAGCTGTCTTCCTACACACCTGATTATACATCTACAGCAAACTGGAATAGCTAAATGTCTGAGGAGCAGCCAGGCTGGCTGTGGGTAGGACACAGATATGTTTTTTGTAGCTATGGACTGAACATACCTGAAACTGAATTTTAATACTACTTAATATGCAGTGCAGTTCTGCATTGAGATTAAAAATCTATGCATTTTTATTACTGACTATATCCAAATCCAAACCTCTAACCCCAGGTAATAGCCTTGTTGAAGAAAGTCAGTTAGCTGAAAGTAAAAAAACCCCAAACCTGCTGTTTTTCTTATGGCTAGCACAACAAAGCCAGGCCAGTGTAACAGTTCTTCGCTTTACTGTTGAATTATCTGATTTCCTGAAAAAAACCCAACAACTTAGTTTTCTATAATATCATAAGGGGCCTAAGCTGAGCTTTGCAGAGGGGGAAGACAAGTACCTGTGAAGGGCAGCTTGTTTTTCTAGTAATTTTTATTTAAAGTAGGTGACACTTAAAAATGTACTCTGCACACATCTAGTCCCTAAGAGTAGAGGATGTGCTGAATGTCTGTAAAAAGTCTTGTCCTTACGGAAAAAAGTATGTACTCCAAGGCTTAGAGCTGATATGCAGGCCTTTATGAAGGTGGATTCGTCACCATTGCTTACTGATGGATATTTATCTGCAAATGAAAAACAATTTAAGGGAAAATTTAATCCTTAATTCAGCAAAATTCTTTGAACTGGATGTGTTTGGCATTATACCATAGTCTTCTTAATAATTTTCTGAGCTATGGCAAAAGGTGTAATATTTCTTCTTCCTGACTGTGATGCTGACTAATACACAGAGCTATTTTCTTTATGGTCTTAACAGAGGTCAACAGCTTCAGAGTAATGGTCTGCCCTGTATCATGTTTAAAACAAAAATATTTTCATTGCAAGTTATCAAGATTTTGGATTTTGCACAGAGCACCATAGTAATTCCTCTTAGCGTATGCTGATTATGTTCTCATTGGTAGTTGTTATTTGCACTTGGCTATATAATGATATTTATTGGTGTTTTTCTTCATACTTACATACTAGGAATAATGCTCAAGACTTTGTTAGCTTGCAAAGTAGTGAATATTTACTTAAACTAGGAAAGAAATACAACTATGTCTACACTTCTGAGTGTATCAAAGTGGTTAGGAAAAAAGGCATTTTTATAAAAAGTAAATACTTATTACAATGAGGGTGTTGAAACAGCTGTATAAACTGAGCTCTGGTTCCTTGCTGTCACACTTCTGTTGAGGAAAAGAGGGGCTCTATGCTGCTAATGCCTTTCTCCACATGGAATAGGAAGTGTGGAACATTTAGGAATATGACTTTTTTTCATTTTATCTAAAACACAAATTTTCTACTGAATACAGTATTTATGCTTTTTGATAAACAAGAGCCTATGAGCACACAGCTAATTTGCAGCTGGGTCATTGGAAATTCAGGAATATTCAGGATAAGAGCTATAAGCAACTGAAGTCTATTGACCATGTTTGAATAGATTCCAAGGATTCCAGATATTTATTTGTTTTTAATTATCTAACCTAGTATACATACTGTAGTTTTCTTAAAATAAAAGCTGTGTACAAAATCAAATGTCTGTTGTTAAGCTAGAATTCCTGAAGTAAATATTTGGGAAGTAAGCTACCAACTATGAATATGTATCATGATCACAGAATCACAGAATGTTAAGATCATAGAATAGAAGCAATTTGTGTGTCTTAATGAAATAATGAAAATATTTACTGCAATAGAGTTCACTTGGCTGTTGTGGGTTGACCTTGGCTGGCCACGAGGTGCTCACCAAGCCACTCTACCACTCCCTCTCCATCATGAGGACAATGCGGAGAAAGTATGATGAAAAACTCATGGACTGAGAGAAGGACAGGGTGATTACTCACCAGCTACTGTCATGGACAAAACAGACTCAACATGAAGTAATTAATTTTATTTATTGACAAGTAATTGTAAGAGAGGACAGTGAGAAATAAGAACAAAACTAAAAGGACCTTCCTCTCACCCCTCCTTTCTTCCCAGACCCTACTTCACTCCCAACCATTTTTAACCCTCCCCGTAAGCAATGCAGGGGGATGGGAAATGGGTGCTGTGGGTAAGTCCGTGACACTTTGTTTCTGCTACTCCTTCCTCCTCACACTCTGCTCCATTGTGGGGTCCTTCCCATGAGATACATTCCTTCATGACTTTGTTCCAGTGTGGGTCCTTTCCACAGGGTGCAGTCCTTCAGGAGTAAACTGTTCCAATGTGGGCCCTCCACATGCCATACCTCCTGCTAAAAAACCAGTTTCTGCATAGGCTCGTCTTCATCAGACGCAGCTCCTCACACTAGCCACCTCCTGCATAGTCTCTTTATGGGCTGCAACTTCCATCTGCTCCAGCATTGGGAATCTCCATGAGTGGCACTTGGGTTATCGGCTCCACTGTTGTCCTCCATAGTCTGCAGAAGAATTGCTGCTCTGGTACTTGGACCACCTTCTTCCCCTCCTTCTTCTTTGCCCTTAATATCTGCAGGGATGTTTCTCTCACATTTCTGGAACCCATCTCTCTCAGCTGTTGCACAGCAACTTTACCCTTTTGTAAAAATTTTATCACAGAGGTACCACCAGCATTATTGAAGGGCTTAGCTTTGGGTAGTGCCAGCTCCATCTGAAACTGACTCTGTCCGACATGGGGGAAGCTTCAGGTGTCTTCTTAGAGAAATAAACCCTGCAGCCCCCTCACTATTTCACAAAGTAAATGGTTCACTAACTGAACTGAAAGAGACTAACAGAAGTCTGCCTGTGTAGATATTTCACAGAAATCACACACTGAATTTTCCTAGCATTTAAACTGGGTGTACTCTTCTGAACTTCAGTCTTTTTAAAAATCTGCAAAAAAGTATTTTGTTTAATTCATACATTAAAAAAAAAAGAGGATCAAATCACCTGAGAAGGAAATGATTGGTAATAATACAAGTTGATGCACAAATTAAAAAGTAGTAGTTTACCAATTTAAAAATTTTACAGGCTGCATAAGCAGATAAGAAGATTCTACAGAGAATCCAGAAATACATATGGGCACTAAAGCTATTCAGCATTAAAAGCTTTAGCTCACTTGGTTTTCACCATATTCTTCTATTTGTTTCTGCTAGGATTACTCTAATGAGCTGTCTTTCTTCAGGTTGTTGTATGATAAAGTGGGTACTTAGCTACTGTGTTTTGGAATTTTCCTCACTATTTATTAGCTGAAAAAAAATGCACTTCTATTTCTTTTGAAAACATACACACTTAAAAAAAGCTTTTTCTTTAATTCTGTAGTCTTCTCTCTCAAAACTTTTCTACTGCATTCTAAAGATGTTTGATTTTGTGTCCTTCAACACTGACTTCCATCTTTGGACTATGTGGCTCTCAAAACAGCACTTCCTGATTCCTGAAAATACATCACAGGTAATTTCATGGAGAAACACTATATCTATGTTAGTATTCAGATGTGCCATTTCAATCATTACAAGTGGGAGCACTGTTAAAAGAGCATAAATTTACGATGCTACTGATTAGTAGGATGAGGCTTAAGAAATGAAGGTTTTTATCAGGAAAATACAAATATTTACAGTCATTTGATTTTGATAACCATTTGTTTAAGAAAATATCTTCCTGATGCTTAATATTTCAATAGTCAAAACAAACAAAACATTAACAGTAATAATGTCTGCAACATTCAAACAACACTTCTCTGCTCACTAAAGGCCCATGCATATGCACAATCATTTCAGGTCCATGTTTCTCCTTTTTGTATCTCATTTAGAGCCAAAGCAATTGCATCAAAGACAAATTTTTCACAGTGTACTCATCTATTGGATGTCACAGTGAACCACTTCTGGACAGTCCTGTTGACTAATTCCACTGATAATCTTTGTATTTAAAATGGTGAAACCACCTGGAATGGCAATAAGCTTTAAACCTTATGCAGTGTCAGATTCCCACAAAGTTTATTCTCTTATGTAGTCTGATGAATATTTAGGCTTTATGGGAGAGGGAAAGAAAACCAGTTCTTGTCTTTTCTCCATTCAAATTTGAGGTAAAGTTTAAGATATGAGTTTGTGAAGCTTCCTTGGAAGCAGCAATTTTTTTGCAAGGGACATTTAAAAAGAAAAAAAGAAGAGAAAGAAAACTTCATGATATTTTTCTGATGATGCAACAAAGGAAACAATATCTTTTTCAGAATGTCAAATGCTCTACCGTAACTAATTAAGCCCAAACTACCAATGATCACACTGATAAATGAAACTGATTTTACAAACATATATCCAGGAATTCTCGTGCTTCTACAGCACTTAGTTTTGGTAAAAGTGAAAAAAAAAAAAAATTGTAAAAAATACAAGGAAGGTGTTAATTTACTGATTTTTTTTTTTTTCTATGTAAGCATATGAGTTCTCCCAGGGTTGCATCTGAGTATATTCGCATGAATGGTATAACAGTGCTATCAAAGAGACCATGGATTCACTGTTCTTAAGAACACATTAACGAGTAATTATTTTATATTTTTAAGATGTATTAGTTTTAACAGAAACTTGATCTGTATTATGCTAATTATTATACACATCTGTATGGGGAGACAGCCCCTGCTTGGGGAATCATGCAGTCTGAAAAAATAAAAGGCACAAGGGATAAAGGATAGAAAAACATAATTGTTTTCATTTCAAAGAGGTATGTAGGAGATACACATAATTATAAATTTCATTACATACTAGAATTCTAGATTCATTTGCTTTACTTATCCCACAGTACTGCTGGTAATGGGAAACCTGCTGAACACCAACTCTTTCACTAGGGCTGGGCTAAAATTCCTAATTTACCTAGACTGATCCACCTTTGTGATAAGTCAACAAAACAGCCTATTTTCTCTTTTGCTAGTGAACTTTTAAAATTTGTGGAGATTAGAGGTATTCTTTGTGTTCAAAAAAGGTTTGTTTCTCTCTGTGAGAAGCAGGAAATCAATACACCTCTTTCAAAGTAAATAGTATATGAGAACACAGTCCTTTTCCTACAGTCATACATTTTCCATCTGCTATTTTATCTTACATAGGCAGGATATATTTAATAAGATTTTTCTCTTTTTACATCTTCTACAGCATTCCAGAACAGAGGTAAGTTCCATTAAGTAAGTGCAAGGAAGGTAATCACTAGCAGAGAAACTAATAGTTTTCTGTATGTCACAGAATCACAGAATGTCTTTTATTGGAAGAGACCTTCAAGATCATCTAGTCCAAGCTTCAATCCAACACTGCAAGCTCACCACTAAACCATGTCCCTAAGCACCAGGTCCACATGTCATTTAAATGCCTCCAGGGATGGTGACTCCACCAGTGCTCTGGGCAGACCATTACAGTGTTTAATAACCCTTTCAGTGAAGAAATGTTTCCTAATATTCAGCCTAAACCTCCCTGGTGCATCTTACATCCATTCCCAGTCACACCTCACCGGGGAGAAGAGGGTCCTCCTCACTCCAACCTCCTTTCAGGTAGTTGTAGAGAGCGATAAGGTCTCCCCTCGCCTTCTCTTCTCCAGACTAAACAACCCCAGTTGCCTCAGCTGCTCCACAGAGGGCTTATGATCCAGGCCCTTCATAAGCCTTGTTGTCCTTTTCTGGACATGCTCCAGCACTTTTATGTCCTTCTTCTAGTGAGGGGCCCAGAACAGAACTCAATATTCAATGTGTGTCCTCACCAGTGCTGAGTACAGGGGGACAATCACCTCCCTATTTCTGCTGGCCACAGTTTTTCTAATATAAGCTAGGATGCCATTGGCCTTCTTGGCCTCTGCACACACTGCTGACTCATATTTAGTAGACTATTGATCAGTAACCTCAGGTTCTTTTCCAGCTTTCCAACCACACATCCCCAACTCTGTAGCTTGCCATGGAGTTGTTATGATCCAAATGCAGGACTTGGCACTTGGCCTTGTTGAACCCCATTCAATTAACCTTGGCCCACTGATCTAACTTGTCTGTAAAGCTTCCCTATGCTCTAGCAGATCAACACACCCAGCTAGCTTGGTGTCATATGCAAATGTACTAAGGGTGCACTCAATCCCCTAATCCAGATTATTAATAAAGATATTAAAGAGAACAGGCCCCAGTACTGAACCCTGGGGAACACCACATGTGACCGGACGAAAAGACAGATTTATCTCCGTTCACTACCACTCTTTCAGCCCAGCCATCCAGCCAGTTTCTTATCCAGTGCAGATTGAATTTATCCAAGCCTTGTGCCATAAATTTCTGAAGGAGAATGCTGTGGGAGACAGTGTGAAATGCTTTACTAAAGTCCAGGTAGACAGTGTCCACAGCTCTTCCCTCATCCACTAGGTGGGTCATGTTGTTGTAGAAGGAGGTCAGGTTAGTCAAGCAGGACCTGCCTTTCGTAAACCCATGCTGACTGGGCCTGATCAGCTGGTTGTCTTGTATGTGCTGTGTGATGTCACTCGAATATGTCAGAAAGAATGGGCACATTTTTTAGTGACTTGTTTGTTTTTGCATACGTGTTTTCAATTTTACTTTTCTGAATCTTCTGCCCTTTGACATTTGCTTGTGTAATATTCCCAGAAAGAATGTTTTAAAAGCTTACTGTGTCAATATTCACCTACTAATACTCTCCATAAATTCTCTGAAAAGCAGTGGAGCAGAAGCAAGAAGAGGAGCTATATTGACCTGTGCTGAAGATGAGGCCCACAAAAAAATTCCAGAAATGGCATGGCTGAAATATGAGTGTTTCTCATATATTTTTTAAGTTTGAGTTTCATTTCTAAAAGTTAAGCTATATCAAAAGTGAAACATAGTTCTAGCAGTGTACAGAAGTCAGACCAACAAATTCTGCATAGATGTGCCTGGGATAGGAGGTCACCCTGATTTAAGGCAATACCTTGCAGCTTAGAACTCAAAGGAAAACCAAGTTATTTTCTTGTTATGTATTTAAGAGAGAAGAAACACTTAAAAACCTCCCTGTGAGCTCTGGGAAATGTTCTTAGCATGACCAATACCTTTCAAAGAGACAAAATAAGGGAAAAAAAAAGAGCAGAGATAAGGGAATTAGCCAGGGAGGCTAGTGGAGTGAACCCGTCAGAATAGCTAACAAGCATATCACATCACTTGGTCCTCTCAGTTTAAATCAGGCTTGTTACCCACTGGAACTTAAAATCATGAACTATAATTGGAGATTGCTGCAGAATGGGAAAAGTAGTCTGTTGGTCTCACTGCGTGTCACATGCCTCAAGGAACAGACTTTAGATTATTTTGGCTATACATCAGGAAAGAGTGATTGTAACACCATTTATGTATTTTACTAAATTTTCTCCCTTAAACATAACTATTATTTGTTGTTGCTTTCACTCTTGTTTGTGAGCAGAGGAAAACAGAGTTTTGAGCACTATAAAATTATGTTCCCCTTAGAGAAAAGTTAAATCCATTTACAATAAGTGTGATGGAGACCTTTGCTACAGTTTCTTTGTAGAGAGTCCCTTAAATTGAACATGACCTTTGTTGATATCAGTCACTTCCTGGAAGGGAAGTTACTCAAGTTTAAAAATTAATAAACATAAACTCTGTTACACCAGTCAGGTCAGGGTTGAATATGTGCCATTTTTACACAATACAAATTTGTCTTTTTTTATAATGAAGACTTTTGCTAACTCGTAATGAATACAATAGGAAATAACAATTTGGTGGCAATTTTACAGTGGGAAGAGATAAAAGATGTTTAACATTTTATTTGATAGTTATGAATCATTCCTTCTGCTCTGTCTGCAAGATATTGAAAACTCAAATATATTTTCAGTCATCTGTAAAGCAATTTCAAATGTTATCGAACAAGCAGTAATGCTTGTTATTATTTGCATTGCTTACCAGTGAAGGTCTTGGTGGCAGCTTGACAGATACTATATATGGAAAAATATCTACCTGATGAGCCTAGAATCTAATTAGATTTTATAGTGGTGATCAGTTATGATTTTCCTTTTCAAAGGACTCATTTCATAAATTTGTACAGTAGGTTTCATCAATGATTAAGGAGTTTGCACTTATGCTGAGGTAGGCATCATGTGCATCAAGGCCACTTCATTGAAGCTGCTGCACACAATGGATATAAACTCTAGACAAATAAAGAAAATTCTTCTATTGAGAAGTAATTTGCAGGCAGGAAAAAGATGGGCCTGGAGAACATGATGTGACTTCCTTTGGTTTTGACCCTGTGTATTTCATATTTCTTACCCTGAATGCAGCCTAGTATACTGAATCATTCGTCATGTTAAGGGTAAGAGTTTGACAATTGCCTGACAGAGCCTCAAGGACTTGCACTGAAACAGTATCCGAAATCAATAAGCCCTGATTGCACTGAGTGTAAGAGTTACAAATAGATAAGTTTAATTTATTAAAGCAACAAATACAATAGGTTCAGAATTGCCATTCATAAATGCAATAACTGCAAAAAGTGAGCTTGTGTTAGTAATTCCTGGACAACATCCGACACTGCTGGGGGTACAAGCCTTTGAATAGCGCTAATATATAACACCAATGCTAGGAAAAGGTATACTGTATTGTGAAGGCATTATTCTGACCAAAAAAGTGTACCTGTCAGAAAAGGAGCACAGCCCATCAACTGTCTCTACTAGACCTTCAGTCTTCCCCCCCCAAGAGAGGTATTCCCTTTATGGTTTTTTATATGCTAATCCTATCTGTCCCTTCCATCTATGTGACATTTAACATGATTTGGGTGGAGAGTTGAGTAACATAGTTATATGTTTAGCATGTACTCCTTTAGGCTTACTGGCATATTCAGGAGTGCACACTTTAGTATTGGGCAAAACTCTTCACTTGGACACTATAGCCTTTGAAACCTGTGTCAAAGTTGCTTGTTTTTGCTGTTTTAGCTGAAACAGGACTGTCTTATCCTCACAAGGCTCCCTCCTTCAGCTGTTTGGCATGCCAACTCAACAGATACTCACCTTCAGAGACAGAGTAAGAATCTCATGGTTGCAAACATCTTAACCTTTCTCACCAAATGCACTAAATTAGCTTGCATTCCTGCCAGATGGCAAAGTGAACCATTATCCTACGTCATCATATAAATTCCAAATAACTGTGGTGTTGTTTTTAAATTAAATGTGACAAAGCTGCTGGATAGTACAAATTTTTGGTCTTCCATATCTAACTTTCATTACAGCTATTTTCAGGACAAGGGATATAAGTCTCATCAGGTATGTAAGGATATCTTCTGGGACCTAGATTTTATAAAGTTTTTGTTAAGTGTTCTTCTTTGTTATTATGGTACAAATGCTTGCCCTCATATAAAAGAAACACTTTCTTCAAAATAATGACTTTAGTTAAAAAGTGGGCAATTTAGATTAGGAATTACTACAGTAATAATAGTAATAGAATAAAAATCCAACATAGAAAATTTACCTTAGACATATTTTTAGTTTTGACACTGTAGATTTACTAATAAATAGTAATTCAATAAATTAGTATAAAGTAAAAACAACAGTTTACTTTTAATCAGCAGTCCTAATAAACCCTAATATACTGACACCTACTGACTAAACATTAAGATAAACATTCCACTCTAAGAAGAATAGTTTTGATGGGAAACTTTTATGCAAAGTCTGTGCTAATTACTTTTCAGTTATTTCCTTTCATTATTGACAAACTATATTTTGTACTCTGCAGTGTCTGGATAGGAAAAACAAAGAAACAAATAACTTTCAAGTTATGCCTTCAGAATTTCTTGTCAAGATTACACTCTGAGAAGTGTTAAATTCAGAATGCCAAGTACATAACTTATAGTCTAGGTGGGCATTCTTCAGTCCTGAGACTGCAAACTATTTTGAGGACTGGACAGTTTGCACAAAGATATGGAATGCATCTACCTCTAGGTAAGATTAATAAAAACAGAATTTTGTTTGATGCTGGATGATTTGGGATTGCAGTGAAGACACAGTGATGTCCAATTTTCTTTTGCATAAAACATATGGGAAGATGTTTGGATTTTTTTTTTTTAATTCAGAAAAGGAGATGAAGACTAAGACTGAATTCTTAAAGAAGCAGGGCTTGCAAAACAAGCAGGACCATGGTTTCTTTTCTCAGGAAGTGTTTCTAGAGCCTCTGTGTTTCTTTTTCTCCTGTAACTAGGCATATAGTGAGTATTCATACAATAGAAAACCAAAAATTCACTGTCTCTTTGCAGTTTTTGTTCAAAATATTCTAGATACTAATAATAGTTCCTTTTGGACATTATAAAGTCATCATAACTCCCTGCAGCCAGAGATATAAAGTAGGTGTCAGAAAATTCTATGATAAAAATGCCTGTGACTGCATTTTTCTATCAGTCTGAAACACTGGGCCATTGGTCTGCATTTGTGGCACTACCACATGACCAAAACTAACCAGAGATCACTCTTAGCCCATCCATGCCTAAGCATTTACCCAATACAAGTCACTGTTCTTCAGCTTTTAGCTGCTACTGACGTCTTATTGCAGAGCAGGTTAGCAAAATTAAGTTTTATCCCTAAGTCTAGTTGACACAGAAGGTATCAGCATAAGGAATGCACAAACCTGAACCTTACTTGTCTTAAGGCAGCACACATTGGAGGGGAAAGGGGTCTGAGGAGGTTATATAGTGATACAACACGTATATATTTTTTTCTGTGACATACCAGAGAACTCCTGAGAAGAAACTGGAATTTTACGGTGACTTGGGCAAGATGTCGTGTAAGCAACTTTTCAGCCAGGGAAGAGTTATTCTACAATTTGAGTGGGGAAAACATGTTTCTGTAGAGCATGTTGTTTGGGGAGCATATCTGTAATTAATTCCTTAGTAAGTCATTTTGGCCATCTGTGAAATGATTGTTTGAGCGTTTGTCTGTTAAAGTGGCGTTTACATCAGGAAATTATATCACTACATGTTTTTAGCACCCGTGCAGCATACTTCTGCTGTAAGCAGAGAAGCCTAAGTGGAAACTGTCCATAAATGTTCATATAAAGGGAGACAAACCACTGATGTCGGGACCGAGTATCACAAGTGTTAATAAACAGGTGATAACAAATACAGCATAAACAAGCTCTAAACATCCACTGCTTAGTCTTATACCGGGGGATTGAGGCAGTGGAAGACACTGAAAGAAAGAGTTTAAATGGGAGCTGAAGAATTTAAAGCACAGAAACAATATGCATCCTTTGAAGTCCTTTACTGGTGAAAAGGATTTGTTGTTGTTTAATGTTATCACATTATATTTCCTTATCCTGCTAAAACAACTGTTTAGTTTTGTATTGGCTGTGTTCCACTAAATACTTCTTGTGTCTGAAGCAACAAGTTTCCTCAGCAGCCAAAAACTAGGGAGAAATATAAGTAGCTAAGGGAAGATGATTATGCTGGTTCTTGTACAAAATTCTGAATTGCACATATTAAACCAAATTAGATTCTCTGGATATTGCTCTGCTGTGAAAGCTCGGTATGTGTATATGTGAAGACACATACAAAATGTAGTGCAGAATGCATAGTAAACTTGCAATCAGTTTCACTTCTTTATTTATCATTTTGAAACCAAGTATATCTTAATGGTTAAGAAGTAGCTGATATGTTGAGGAACATTTGTGTGATAATACTACTGTAATGTGATAAATACTAGTATTAACTGTTTAATAATTTATTTGTGGTAGTTCTTCTCTTAATACATTGGGATGGATGCAGTCAACCCCCTTAGTCAAACTGGCAGCAGTTTGGTACAGGCTCCAAAGGAGGTAAAGGTCTGAGCCATAGCTGGGCCAAGAACTCCTCTAGACAACGCACAAAGGGGTAGAGTGACACAGTGAGCATCAGTGCATATAAGCTTGGAACACTGATCATGTGACTAATACAAAAATAGCATGTGTTTTTTACAAAACTCACCCATCAAGGAACAAAGCAAGTTGTGGTACAAGCAGTCTCATTAATACCTCCCCATTGTGTGTGCACTGTATGCAATTTGACTTCAAGTCAACCACTTTATCCCATAAATATGACAGCTTAAGTGAGCTCTCCCTGATAGGCAGTGTGGCTGCATAGCAGTGATCTCCCCTTGAGTTGGGACACCTCTTGAGGTTGATTCTCAAGGTGTCAAGAAGTTTAACCAATGACCAATCATTGGGATGACCCCAATTTGAGTTTTCCCTGAATTGCAACTACACTGCATGCCAGGTGACTCTCCCCTTGAGGAGGAATGCCTCTCAAGGTTTGAGATTCCTTATGTGAGGCTAAGAGATGCCTCCTTACCAAGCCAGAGAATCCCCTATTCTCAACAGATCCTCTCAGAGAGGAGTCTAGTTGTGGCTGGATGTAGACTTAACCCCACATCTAGACAGTGGCTAACGTCTAATGGAATTAGACACATGGATTTCATTACTGTCAATTCACAGAATCAAAGAATGTTAGGGGTTAGAAGGGACCTTGAAAGATCACATATTTGCCTTTAATTACTATACAGGATGCTACTGTATTTGCCTTTAATTACTGTAGTCTACTATATCTGCCTTTAAGTTGAATGTCTTGATCAAGCCTTTATGATACATTGTTTTTATAGTCAAAAACTAGTAAAGCAGATCATTACTTTTACATGCAGTACGACAACTGATGTTGCAGAATATTTTATTTAATTTTAATAAATAATTTTGTTGAATACCCTTTTAGTTAGCCATGCATTTAGTTAATATCCTTCCTTTCTCC
This sequence comes from Todiramphus chloris collaris, assembly GCA_025345505.1. Lineage (NCBI taxonomy): Eukaryota > Metazoa > Chordata > Aves > Coraciiformes > Alcedinidae > Todiramphus > Todiramphus chloris. The sequence continues at coordinate 8,064,433 of JANVCC010010369.1, forward strand.
AGAAAATATCAGCCTTTCCAATCAGTAGCTATTTTGCCATTGCTTCAAAATGCCCATCTTGAGTGGCTTGTGATCTTCTGCTTGTTAAAGTGTATGTGCACTGAAATGAATGCTCACACATAGGTTTCAGCTTATTCTTTCAGTGACTTCATACTTTTTTATTTTTATTTGTAACTTATCTTCTGCACAACTTACTTTTCAGTGCATAAGAAAACCGAAGGAAGACAGTGGTTGTAATGTTCCTCCAAACACACCTTGTAATTACACTTAAATTATCTCAGAAACACTAACATATTTTTTTGTTTGCCCTCTTGTTTAGAGTGCACCAGTTTTTCTCCCTAGTATTTCTGGTGTTTAGCTCAGGCTCAGAAGGTAAAAATAATTCAATTTATATATTAGAAAAAATGCTGCTAGCTTTTAAGAAACATAAATGTCTGAAGTTTCAAAGTGCAGGATGTTATCTATATTTCAGAAGTTTTATCCCAGTGTCTTTGTTATCACTTGGCATTCACTGTAGGGCAAGAACAAAAGACAGATTCTGTCTTCCCCTGTTGACTTTAGTCAAGAGATTTCCCATAGTGTAGCATAATCTGAGTGGGAGCCCAGGAGCCTGAGACATCAATTCTTTTGTCATGGAAGAAATACACTAACGTATGTCTGCAGCCAGCAACTCAAAAGTCCTTGCATGTGTGTCCCCTTTACTTCACTCAGGAATTTCTGCACCACAAATACTGCCCAGTAGTCACACTTTCCTCATTTTTCCTATGTTACACTGTTAAACATGAAGGAACTCCACACAATGAGAAGACAGTCTCATAGTACTTTTAACAGGACTATGCATAGACAGTTGCAACTGTATTGTCTCCTTCACTTAACAGCCTTTCAGTTTTGTTCTTTTAATACTCCTGCTGTATGAAGGTAGTGAACTAGTGTGATTTCTAATTGAAGAAACAAACCTTCCACTGAAGAGTCAGTGGAAAAACATCTTGATGATATTAAAGAAGAAAAAAACCAACAAATCTTTGGTTTATTTCAATTTTTTTTCTCTCTGACAAGAGTCCAGCCACTGCTGTCAAATGAAAAGTGAGTCTTAGTACAGATCACAGTGTTATAAGTTGCTTAGCTGTATCTCCCATTTGCTTTTAGTGTTAACTATGTTTAAATGGTTATAGTTGAAGGTTGCCAAACTAGATGTTCCAGTCCTTACCATAGTGGTAAAAACACTAAGACAGAAATGAAACTGCTTCAAAGATTTAAGGGCATGGATCCTACAAACATGTAAACTTTCATATAACTGTACTTGCAGTACTAGTTCAATGGAAATAAATAATACCACCCTTAGCAGTAAAATTAAAAGAAATTTATAGCTTTTGGGTATAGAACCCTAGTTTCATTGGGGGGGGGGGGGGGGGGGGGGGGGGGGGTGTTTGGTTGTTTTTTTTTTTTTTTTTTTTTTT
>JANVCC010010369.1:8065989-8089931 GCA_025345505.1 Todiramphus chloris collaris
GGTGGTGGTGTGTTTGTTGTTTTTTTTTGTTTTTTTTTTCTTTTCTTCTTTATAATCTGATATCACTTAGCCATTTAAATAGTCTAGTTTTACTCTGTTGTGTTTCAGCTCTATCTTCCTTTCACTGAATTTTGCACTATATGGTCTGCAAGTAATCTAGACTGGGGAAATGAATTACCAGTGTAACTATGTAATTTATGTTATCTGAGTTCTGTAGAGCACAGTGCAGTCTGGAAAAATTAGATATACAGTAATAGGATTAATTAAAAGTATAAAGAATTGACTACTAGAGAATGGGCATTTCAGAAAAGACTGATTTTCAGTATTTGCCATTCAAAGAAAATTAGTTTTTAATTGGAGTATAAAGAAAATTTTGTGATAAGGAAACAAGACAAAGTGAGAATATATATACTGTGGCAAAAATATACCCTGAAATGAGGGGACATTTGAAATTGATTCAAATTTCTGACTAAATGAATCATTAAGAAAAAAGCAATTGAATTACTGGTCAATATATATTTTGTGCAAGTTTTAATTAATTGGTAGCTTCTGCTGAATTTCAGATGCAAGCAGCAGGAGGTCTCCACCGCACTAAGTGACAGGAGGTAGAAGGTAAAGAAATCTTACTGTTAACTGCAGTTCCTTTGTTCAAACAAAGGAGTTGTCTGGAGATTTGACATGTTTATTTCATGACTATGTCTACATAGCTACCAGTACTTTCTGCACTATAAGATGACTTTTGTTGATCCTTAAGCTACTGGGAATTATAGTACTAAGACATCTCCAGACCCAAGCTAGATGTTTTACCTATCATGAAAAAACTGAGGCCATGAAAGTTTTAGGATTCTATGTTCAAGGGTCACTTATGCTCCACAGTTACTGAAGAAAAACTCTTCCTGAATTCTTCATAATACTGATGTTCCTAGGCTATATCTATAACGCATACTGAAATGTACTATAGAGACACCTGAGCAGGCTGTTTAGGTGTGAAAGGCAATTACTGTGTGGCAGCACTCTTTGTGAATAATACCTGTCAAGATGATACACCTTAACATACTGGAACAAACTTTTTCATTTTCTGCATAAACTTATGTTTAACCTAATAGACATAAAGTATTTTGTCCCAAGGAGTTAAATTGCAATAGCTTTTTCTTTAAAACTTCCACCGTATCCTTATATTTGTAAGAGTAGCCAATATTTTAAATACAGTTATATTCTGTGGTGGTTGGCATAAATAGGAGATGATGTCAGCTAATAAGCTACTATTAAATTTCAAAGAGTAAAGGCTCCTAGCCACATGAAGTGAAATTGGAAATACATCTTTTTCCATTTTAACATCTGCTTTTAAAACATGCATCCCAAATTAAACATAATGGTTAACCATATGACTATAAAATAAAACTTCTATATTCCTTTAGTAGGCATACCTATTATCTAGGAGTATTATTTTAGGATATTTCATTTAGTGAGACAGAAATAAAATTCCTGGGTGTGCCCATTTTTACATGACAAGTGAAAACAAACTAAAAATATACATGACTTATATGGAGACTTTTCCTAAAATTTTCTTATTCTGCTTTAATTTTGTTGAAAGGCTGTTTAAATTGTTTAACTCAGCCTCACAGCTTGTCTAACTCTGCCTTAAGTAAGGTAGGTATTTTATTTGGTGTTTGCTTGTTGTGTTTTTTTCCTAAACAAATATAATTTTTAAATATTTATATTTTTAGTTTTAATCTTTCAGCAACTATGGAAAAGTCAGTATCTGATATTCTGTATGATTCTAGAGTAAAGGTAAAGAATGCATTTCAATTTTTGTAAAAAAAACAAAAAAACAAAAAAGGGGAGGGGGCAAAAAAAAAACTGATTGGGATGTAAAACAGAAGGCGGGTTTCTGAAATACTTGGAAATACTTAATATGGGAAATATTGCCATCTGTTAAGCTAACTGAGAGGAGGAAAAATAACTTCAGCTGATTTAAATCAGAACCATGTCAAAGTATTTTTCATTTTCTTTCATTATCTCTACCATAACAAGAGTCCTTACAGGTTTTTTTTTTAATCTAGAAATGATTGATAATGTGACACAATGGACAGTGGGGATAAAAAAATGTATTTCTTTGAGGAATGTTAAAATATTATTAAACAAATATTGTGTTGCCTCTAAGCTGCTTTCCAAAAAGCCTCTTATCTCTCAGAGCACTGAGACTCTGTAAAACATACCTGTTCACCCATGAAGGCAGCTACTTGGGGATTTGAAGATCCGTTCACACTGACCATTGACACAGTCAATAATGATGATAAAGAAAGGGAAAAAACCTTGTTCTATGTGACTGTCAACAAATATGACATCCTTGAAGTTATTTTTAAGATTCTGTCTCCACTACTTGTTGAGTAGCTTTGTAATAAAAACAGGCAAAAAGATGATGCCTGTAAGAGGTGAAGTCAATTCTTTCTTAAAAAAAGTTAAAGCATTTTTGATTACTTTCTACGTCAATTCTAAGATAAAAAACCAACAAACTTCAATCTTTAGAATTAAGTTTAAAAAAATGTAATTTGACAGGCAGTATATGAAATAGAAAAGTGGAGGAGAAAATAGTTTATGTCAACCAATAATAGGGTACAAGGCTTTCACACAACATTTTGGACTCAAATCTGGGTGAGGCCAGGATTAATAACCAAGATACAAGTTCATCTTGATTTCCCACAATAGAAGCCTGAAAAGAGCAGTATCATACAGCAACCTAGACTAATACCTTTTCACTGGACTAACTATTCACAGAGGCCTCTTCACCTGGGAGAATAAAGTACAACACAGACAAATATTAATAATGGTTACAAGCTCTGCCTGAGGAATGAAATCAAGATAAGGCCCTACTCTGCTGAAATACAGAAGAGGAAATAAAGCCATTCATGGGCTGAAATGCAGGAAAGCAAAATAGTCCAAGAGACACAGCTAATTAATTAACTTCTGGAGTTAACTTGTCATCTTGTGATGAAAAAAATCCCTCTGGAGCCATTCCTTTATCCATGAGACACGTGGATTGAAGATAGTTCAACATCTTCCTTTACTGCTTACTGCATCAGCTGACCATCAGAAGCCTAAAAAGAAAAGATTTACTGGCCCTAGGTCTAATGCCTGTGCTGCACATTTTGAAGGAACCTAATTTTGGAATGTGAAGTGGAGGTATGAAAAGCAGAGTCTGAGGCTGAGAGATGGGTTCAACAGCATATTGTAAAAAGGTGAGAATGAAAGGCATAATGTTAAAAATGACTGATGCCTTTGAAATTTCTTCAAGAAAATTCAAATGCATTTTCAAAATGTAATTTGATTTTCTATAGTTTGTGGTTCCCCCTAACAAAATGAGAGAAAAATTGATCTGTCAGGTTCTGGGACCCTGACATTGCCTGGTCCAGTGTACTCTGGAGGTGGCTGTTATGTTAAGAAAGAGATACATAAAATTAGTCTAAGCTGAGAAACCACATGACTGCTGCTCTTAGGAAAACTGAAAAACATATCCATAAACTGCAACACCAGGGAACTCTGTCACATACGTGTGTCTGGTGATGGCTAATGAAAAATATAACAGTTGATGATAAAATTGTTGGATTTTTTTTTTTCCACCTGTGTCAACAGAGGAGTTACATGGTCTTAACTCAGCTCCCTGTGTATATAACATCTTTGAAACATTCCTATAAAGGTCTTGTGCTAAACTAAAAGCTAAGTTTTGAAAAGCATGTTCAGATAACAGAATACTTTGAACATGAAAGGTATAATGAAGGCAATAATTTCCACTGAGGTCTGTCACCTGTGAACAAAAGAGGGATTACAGGTAAATTTTTGCATTTCATCACAGATTACTGTTCCTGAGAATGAAAAAAAAAAAAAACCCCAACATCTTTTTTTTTTACTGTTAAGAACTCCACTGACACACTCTTTTCAGAGAAGTATGTAGCTCCTAAATGCTGTAAGGTAAGATGCTGTAAATTCCTTCAGGAAAAATTGTAGTATGATACACAGAAACTTTACTCCAAGACAACGTAATAATGGTGCTAATTTGTGAGCTTCTCATTTTACCATGTGTTTCTAGATTAAACCTTGAATTTGTTTATCCTGTATGAAATCCTCAGTCTTTTATGTATTTTCATTAAATCTATGTTAAATTTGTCTGAGTGTTCTAGGCATGTGCAATTTACATTAAGGTCTTAGTGGTTATTCATAGAGTTAGTGTGATATGAAAACCTACAATTCTCAGAAAGACTGTAAGATGTTATTACTTAATCATGACATCATGATTGAATCATTCAGTTTAGGATTATGTTTGGTATCATCAATCCATCCTACCCTGAGTGGTACTGTAGGCTGAAGAAATCTGGGAAAGAGGTAAGCAAAGCAAGGTTCAGGCAGAGCATGGGACAGAGTCCAGTGTGTTGCAAACAAGCCACTGGACAAGACATGCAGATTCATAACTGATCATTAGCCCTCCTACGATGTGTGTCTTTATGAAAGTATTGATCACAGAGGAACAATCAGCAGTCACTTAAAATGAGAATAGTTACTTGTTACTACTAACAAGAGAAGGCAAAGAACACCCTCTTGATGTACAGCAGTTAATCAAGCTACAGTCTGTTAACTGAAAGTGCTCGTTTCAGAATTTTACTTGTCATGAATACTGTGCTCCAAACCTTTGTAGTCAAACTTAATTATCAGTGATTTTTGATTGTTACATTCAATTCTACTATGTTGTTTCCTAGCAGAAGAGAAAGTTCAGTATTGGTTTGCTTTAAGATAAGACTCAATCTATTAAATAATAGATTCAATAGAATGAAGTAAGTCCAGGTTGTTTGTTTTGATTTGTTGGGTTTTTTTCTGAAAACTCAACTTTAAGGTGTGGGTTAAATATTCCATGAGGCCCATTATGGACTTTGACAGTTGAAAAATAAAGTTGTATCTAACAACACAACTACAAGATTTAATAACATATAAACTTCTCAAGGCTACTCATACTAAGTCATTATTTCTCACTTTGCTCAACTTTGAAAGGTGAAACTTTCAGATGTTTAAGAAATGAAGCATATGTTCATAGTAGCATTTAGCAATATCTTTTGACAATACCTGTTCACGCTAGACATAGTGTATACCTCTTCTTTTCATATAGGTACAGTAATTACTATTTCTGTGTTATTGGCATATTGCTTCATTGTAGTCTGTTATTAGTTTCCCCTTTAGCAAAATTTCTCAGTTCTACTGAGTCAATTCTATGGAAGTATTGATAGCTATGTCAGTGTAAATTATATTCATTCATTGTTATTACAAATTAGAAGATTATTTACTAGGGGTCCATAAAGTTAAGTATCTCCAAACACGCTTGTCCTCTTTTTCCTATACTTTAGCCTACATAGGTTGTGACTACTTTGATTTTATTTTACTGCATGTTCCTATTAAAATTTCTGAAGTTTAGGCTGCTCTCCAGGTTTCACTGGCAACACTATATTAATTCCTGCGTAGTATCTAATTCCATAAGAGTGTCTTGTTTATTCTCAAGCACATTTTTATTTTCTCTGTGTACTTATTTCTCTTTTCTGGAAGTCCCTCTGTGTTTTAAACTCCTTGCCAGTGCTACTTGTTCCTTCTGTGAGGACATCTCTTATCCGTATAGACCCTATAACTCCTAAAGCTATTTCTTATTCTTCAAAATCCCATCCCATTAATACAGTGCCTCCAGATAAATATTCAATCTTCTTATGTTTCACCATGTCTAAAGTAAAAAAAAGTACAAATGGTATTCCCAGTCTTGACACATCTTAAGGTTCATGTGTATGAAACACTGCTTGCGATGATATTACATTGGAGATCAGTCACTCCTCTCACAGGCATCTTCATCAGCCTTTCATAAATCAGAGTGTAATAGTGCTGGTGGCACACAAAAAAATGCATCCATCATACAATTAGGGAATAAACTGTCTGTTGAACTTATGATTTTGACCACTGCCCTGAATTCCTTCCATAAAGAGAAGAAATATGAAATATTCCAAAAAGAAAGTGCTGGGACACCACAGTCTTTAATTATGATAAGCTTGCCATTTGTGGACAACCAAACAAGAAGGCAAACCCTGTCCTGAATCTTTGATAACCAACTACTTTGCATGTACTTTATTGGCCAGCTGAACTAAGAGCTCAGCAACAACTGGAAAGGGATGCAGGTAAGCAGCAGCAGTACTGAAAGAGGCTTGTGGGAAACCTCCTATGCTAATTATTTAAACTGCCATCATTTTCTCACAGTTTTGCTTGGGTGGGTGCCCCTCATGTCAGGGTATCTGCAGCATTTTCACAACTTTGTCTTTGTTTATCAGTGTGTCCTTCTCTATCTTTCTTATCCTGGCACATCCAGGAGGATAAGGTAAGAAAAATATAGAATCATAGAATGCCTTGGGTTGGAAGGGACATCTAAAGGTTGTCTAGTCCAACCCCCCAGCAGTAAGCAGGGACATCCTCAACTAGATCAGGTTGCTCAGAGCTTCATGAAGCCTGACCTTGAATGTCTCCAGGGATGGGGCCTCTACCACCTCCTTGGGCAACCTGTTCCAGTGTTCCACCACCCTCACAGTAAAGAACACATTCCTAACATCCAGTCTAAATTCTGTAGTTTAAAACCATTGGCCCTTGTTCTATCACTACATGCCCTTGTAAACAGTCCCTGACCAGTTTTCTTGCAGGCCCTAACAGCATAGAAAAGTTAGAAAGAGTTAGCCTTCTGTCATCCTGCTTTCACACACCATGATCCCTTGGTTTTGCAAAAGAAAAGAATCTGGAATCTGTTGCAGAGCTTTTTATGAAAAGATTTTCCAATGAGAAATATGATGGCATGTCACTGTCTATACAGTGAAAAATACAGTTGATTACTAGATTTAAGAAAAGTGAACTTCTACCTTGTCAGACTTCACATTTTTTAATGTATATTGTTTTATTGGCCTCCATCTGCTTGTTGACATGCTCATGAAATAAGCTTTAAGAAATTTGTTTCATTCTCCTGAAATCTCACTGATGAAATAGTTTTTGACATCCTGAATTATGTGAGATTACATTTCTTACAAAAAATATTTTTATAATTTAATTTACTTCTCCTATGAGAGGAGAGGGGAAAATAAGAATTCTTCTAGTAGTTCAAAATGACCCTACCTTTCGACATAGATCAATTTATGAACCTTGGATCAGCAGTTTCAAATTTATGGGTAAACTGCCAGCATATTTTTTATTTGTTTGGTTACAGGTTCAGACTGGAATAAATTACTGTTACTGTTGCTGATATTGCTATATATTGTTTGTAATTCTTTATGATGGCATTGGTCACCACATGAACTCTACTTCAAAAAAATTGTGTAAGCTGCCTACAGATGATAATGTTGCACTTACAACAACTTTATTATGATTTCATTAATCAGTTAGTTGGGGACTAAAAATAGAATCCATGAAGCAAAAGCTAAGCAAGAAAACTAAGTTTTGAAGTGCAGTAGTAAACAGGCTTCAATTTTAGACAAGTATCTGTGGATTTGAGTAGAGGAAGTATGAAACACCACAGGGAGAGTTCAGGTAATGCTTCTAGAAACCTAAAAGGTCAGTAACAGGAATGTACCATTGCCAGATAAATTAAAATAAAGAGACTTTTGTGGAAGATTGAGAGATTATTCACTAACATGACTGGGATAAAAAAAAGTTCTCTCCTGAGCAGATGCAGTCTACTAGGTGCTTGAGATGTTTCTGCACTGAAGATGACACAACTAATAAGATCAATTTGAAATGAAGAAATTTGCAAAGAATGCTTTAATAAGCAAGGGGTGAACACATTAAGATAATAAAGCTTGCAATATTGATGAAAGATGTAACCAAATGTCACAGAGTTATATAGGTATGTGAAGAAATGGCAGCTGCAATTTAATAAAGGTACGTATTGCCCAGAAAAAAATAACTTCAAAGTTGGCAAAGCAACATCATACAATACAGTTTTAAGGAAAGATCAAGGCATGGCTTAAACGCATCTTCTTGGAGAGAAGTGTAATTGAGGTTCTGCTTAGGTAATACTAAGATAATTCTCTAGACTCTGAAGAGCTGGATAGTGAGAGAGATGTCAATTTAGTTATTAGATTAATAAACTCTACAGAGGATTAGGTCATTATAAAGAGATTTTTATTTACTAGATACAGGCTGGAAACAAATGATACTAACAGGTGGGACTCTGGCGTTCATAATAACCAAGGAATGTTTCATCATGAATCAAATGGCAAACTATGCTGGTATTTTGTGAGTGATTATGGTAAACCATGATGAGTGCTGGACCACAGAAACAAGTCTGATGTAATAATGAGATGATAGTTTTTGTATGCAATGTAAGAAAAACAAACATTAACCTTTATGTTAAGATCTTAATTTTTCAAGAGAGAGGTTTAAACAGATAGAGGGTTTATATGATTAAGAAAGATTGCACTCTGCTGACTGTACATCAAGTCAATCAGATAGGAGACAACTCCAGGGTGGAAACTGTAGTGTTAGAAATGTACAAGAAGACTCTTAGAAGACTGATCCCTAGTACTTAGTGCCACAATACGAAAAATATCATGATTAGTGAAAGACAAAACAAAGAATTTAGCAGAGTGTTCTTGAGAAACCATATTTTCCTGGGTGTCATGTAGCTCAACTTTTATATGACTTTCAAGCATAATAAAGAATGTTAAAATTTTAAAAAAATAGTGAAGGCATTTACTGAGAAATGGACACATGCTGACAAATACAGGGTTTTCAAAACACCTGTCACTAAACTAACATTCACAGTCTTCCTGTTAACATAGAAAATAATTAGAAGAAATACACTTCCTTAATTCTTCCAGAAAATGGAATTTATTTCAGAAGTCAGATTCAGTGGCATCCCTTCTGCAGTCCACCTTTAAATAACTGCTCTTTATCACTTAGAATACCTTTCTGTTACCAAAATATAAGTAGTTTTCACATTCTCTTCCTCTTTTTCTGACTCCCTAATAGGACTAGCCTGCCAGTTCATTGTTGCCTCACTCTCCAGTCCCTGTCTGTGCAATAATTGAGATTCAAGAGGAAATCAAGAGGAGAAGATACAAGAATTTATTTAATATAATTCTGCAAAGATGCCTGAAAGGAATGATATTCATTATCTGAGTGTGTACTATAAAGCATAATTATTTCTGCTTGCCTCTGTACTTTCAAAATCATGGTAGACTATACACTGAGACTACCAGTCAGTGTAACTGAATACTAATGACATTATCTTTTCATGATCTTATACAAAGAATAACAATGTGAGAAGCAGTGGTATTTCAAGTCATGTGTAGGCAGCTTATATGCTGCTTAGGAAATTCCAGTAACTTTAATAATATTTATAGTTAAAAAACTACAAAAATTGACTCATCTGCATTTTAAATTAATTTCATATCCTCTCACTAATAAAATTTAATTAGTCTAGACATGAGTCCTTAAAATACATTGCAAATTAAAATTTCATCAAGATCGTGCTTAAAGGCTTGAAGCAAGAAGAAAGAGGAATTTTAGTAATTATATTTAACTTCAGAATATTAAGTTAAATAATAATATCAGTATTTCAGATGCTGCTTATTTGCCTGAAGGATTTTTAAATAGAATTACCTTGTAAATTCATAATTTTACAATCACTTAAATTTAAAAGTGACTGCAAAAGTTATGTAGTAAGCTTATTCCCTGAATGAAGTCAGTCCTTTGTTTGTCCCTTAGGGAAATTGAAAACAAAGGTTACAAAACCAGCTTGCATGACCTGAGACATGTAAATTACTCTGTGAATTTCTTCCATGGACAATCATCTTTTTTCGCTTTATTGCATCAAAGGCAGGTTTATAAAAACGGATCTTTTTTTGCTATAGTAGAATGGTGCAAATGGTGAAGGAGCCAACTAGGAGGGGAGAAATGCTGGATCTTATTCTCACCAACAAGGAGGGGTTGGTTGAAGCAGTGAGGGTTGGCAGCAGTCTTGGCCTTAGTGATCATGAGATGGTGGAGTTCATGATCTCGTCTGGCAGGAACAGGATGTCAAGTAAGACCGAAACTCTGGATTTCAGGAGAGCTGACTTCGGCCTTTCCAGAAAATTGCTGGGTGAAATCTCATGGGAAAGGTTACTAGAGGGCAGAGGGGCTAATGATAGTTGGCTAGTATTTAAGGACGTCTTCTTCCAAGCTCAGGGCCAGTGCACCCCAGCAGGTGGGAAATCGAGAAAGAGAGCCAGGAGACCTGCATGGTTAAGTAAGGAACTACAGAGTAGACCTAAGAGGAAGAAGAGGGTCTACAGTTCATGGAAAGAGGGAGGAGTATAGGACTGTTGTTAGAGAATGTAGAGAGGCAACTAGGAAGGCTAAGGCCTTGATGGAACTCAACCTTGCAAGGGAGGTCAAGGGTAACAAAAAGGGCTTCTTCAAATATATTGCAGGAAAAGCTAAGGCTAGAGGCAACGTAGGCTCTCTGCTGAATGAGGCAGGTGCCCTGGTGACAGATGACACAAAGAAGGCACAGTTATTAAATGCCTTCTTTGTCTATGTCTATACTGCTGAAGACTGTCCTCAAGAGCTCCTAGAATCTGAGGCACCAGAGGAAAGCATGACTAAGGACTCTTCCCTGGTTGATGAGGACTGGGTAAAGAACAGCTGAGTAATCTGGACATCCATAAGTCCATGGGTCCTGAGGGCATGCATCCAAGGGTGCTGAGGGGGCTGGCACAGGTCATTGCCAGACCACTCTCCATCATCTATAGTAAGTCATGGCAGACAGGATAGGTTACTGGGGACTGGAGGAGGGCAAACATCACCCCAGTCTTCAAGAAGGGCAAGAAGGAGGACCCTGGTAAGTATAGACCAGTCAGCCTCACCTCCATCCCTGGAAAGATAATGAAGCAACTTATCCTTGACACTATCCTTAGGCATGTCAAGGACAAGAGGGTCATCAGGAGGAATCAACACGGTTTTATCAAGGGGAGGTCATGTTTGACCAACCTGATAACCTTTTATGAGGACATAACCAGGTGGATAGATGATGGCAGAGCAGTGGATGTGGTTTTTCTTGATTTCTCTAAGGCATTTGACACTGTCTCCCACAGCATCCTTCTTGCTAAACTGAGACAGTGTGGTCTGCTTGATCAGGTAGTGAGGTGGATTGGGAATTGGTTGAAAGAAAGAAGCCAGAGAACTGTGGTCAATGGGATGGAGTCCAGCTGGAGGCCTGTAACCAGTGGGGTTCCACAGGGGTTGGTGCTGGGACCGGTTCTGTTTAACCTGTTCATCACTGACCTGGATGAGGGCACAGAGAGCACTGTCAGCAAGTTTGCTGCTGATACCAAGCTGGGTGGAGTGTCCGACAACCCAGCAGGCTGTGCTGCCATTCAGCGAGACCTGGACAGGCTGGAGGGTTGGGCAGGAAGGAATTTGATGAAATTCAATAAGGGCAAGTGCAGAGTCCTGCACCTGGGAAAGAACAACCCCAGGGATCAGTATAGGCTGGGGACTGAGCTGTTAGAAGTCAGTGAAGGGGAAAAGGACCTGGGGGTCCTGGTTGATGGGAGGCTGACCATGAGCCAGCAGTGTGCTCTTGTGGCCAAGAGGGCCAATGCCATCCTGGGGTGTATTAGAAGGGGTGTAGCTAGTAGGTCGAGAGAGGTTCTCCTGCCCCTCTACTCTGCCCTAGTGAGGCCACATCTGGAGTACTGTGTCCAGTTCTGGGCCCCCCAGTTTAAGAAGGACATGGAACTGCTGGAGAGGGTCCAGTGCAGGGCTACAAAGATGATTAAGGGAGTGGAACATCTCTCTTATGAGGATAGACTGAGGGAGCTGGGGCTTTTTAGCTTAGAGGAAAGAAGACTAAGGGGTGATTTAATCAATGTTTATAAATATATGAAGGGTGAGTGTTGGGAAGATGAAGCCAGGATCTTCTCTTCTGGTGATGCCCAATGACAGGACAAGGGGTAATGGGTTGAAGCTGAGGCACAGGAAGTTTCTTGTAAACATAAGGAAAAATTTTTTCACAGTGAGGGTGATGGAACACTGGAACAGGCTGCCCGGGGGGGTTGTGGAGTCTCCCTCTCTGGAGATATTCAAGACCTGCCTGGATGAGTTCCTGTGTGGCCTGGTCTAGCTGATCCTGCTCTGGCACGGGGGTTGGACTAGATGATCTCTCGAGGTCCCTTCCAGCCCTTGACATTCTATGATTCTATGACTGCTCTTGGTGAAGGCTTTCTCAGGAAAGATTTTTGTAGGCCACATACATTTTTTTTTTGTCAAGATAAGAAAGTACCCAAACCCATGAATAATCAATCAGTTAATTGCTACATGAGTTTGTGGTTCAAAGTCAGGCAAAGAATAGCTTAGAATCTCCATCCTTGATGACCATCAGGTCAATGGAATTTCAGGGATCATGGCTACCAAGATTTTCTCTGAAAACTCTAGTTTGGCCAGAATGAGAAATTGACTTACCCATATTATTGCAAGCCTCAGTTTTAATCAGCTGCATTTTCTTACAAACCTTGGAACCTTCCCACCTATCTTAACATAGCTTTTTATCAGCGTATTGAATAGACAAGTATCTATTGCTTCTGATGTCTTCCATAGAGAAGAAAATAGCCTAGTGTTAGAGACCATAGATCTTTGTTTCTCCTTTCCCCCCACATTGTCACTGTAGTACAGGATTGCTGACAGGGTAGTACTATCTCCATTTACTTGGACAAAGGTAAGGGAGAAATAGAAGTCTGTCTTTTGGTGGTGGAGGTTGATTGGTTGATTGTTTTGTCTCTCTTATTATTTTTTTTTCTCCCTACTTTCCCCCATCATCAAATTTGACTGAAAACAAGAAGTCAGATTAAAGCATTGACAAGGAACAGGAGAAATGAGATTCTAGTGTAGACTTTTACTTTACATTTTATAAATTAAAAAAGATCACATTACTGAAAGAACAAGCCACCATATTTTTTACTTCTAGTCTTATTTACAGAACATTGTGGATATTTAACAATAGTTTCACAAAGTGAAATTTAAAGGAGGTTCAGAAACAATATTGCATGGAGAGCTAGAATCTTCTCAGTCATTTGGAGAAAGGCAGGGCTGAAAAGGCATCACTTGTACATGTCAGATCATGTAGCAGAAGTATCAGGCTTCAGGCAGCAGAACATACACTTGCACAAGATCCTGTGCCTTGGGCATCTAAGGACTGAAGAGGAACTATGTTATTGAAAGCATTTACAGACAACTTTTAGCCCCAAAATCTTTGTGTTATAGTAGCTATATGCTACAGCAGCAGAACAGAGAGGGATCAGGGCCTGACAATAGGTGGATGAAAGATTTCCAGGGTGTTTTAATAGTTAGTGATTGTTTCTGGGCAATATTGAAATTTTGGAGTGCAACTCTTTCTTTTCAGAGGAAACTGCTATTTTTGATATAACTGATGTGTTTGGGACTACATGATGCTTGTTTCTCCTCTTCATCTCTCAGTGGTGCTAAGAATATTTGATGCACTTAAATTAGAAGAGAAACAGTGAAGTCTAACAAGAAAAATCTGAAGTATTTTATATGTTAACTGTTCTAAATAAAACTCAAGATAATTCATATGCTCTCTGAACAGGGCTGTTCAAATCATTAAACTTTCACCACCACTTTGTTTGATGTCTGCTTCCACCTGTAGAGTCTGGGCAATTACAAGCAATTAATTAAAGTCTTAAACAAAATGCTTTGCCGCTTACCAGTTTTGTTTTATCCCGTAGACAATATATGGGTTTACTCAGTAAAATTTACTTCAGCTGAGCTTTACATGTTTTAAAAACTCAGTGGCTCCATTTATGTGACACTTACTACATGTTGGCACTGCTATGATGTATCTGTCTGCTTAGGGACAAAGTCAGAAGTCAGTTGTTACACTTCAGTTATCACCTTTTCAAGTGGAATCAGCTTGGGATAATAGATTGGATAAATCTAGGGGAACTAATTCTTCTAGTATCTGAATATGGAAGTTTGGAGCAATAGAAAATCCCCTGAAGTACAATGAAGAAAACAGGTGTCCTTGGGAGAAGCTCTTTTGAAGTATTAGTGGAATAGAACAGTCAGCCTTCAACAATAGGAAGGCTTAGGTGAGCTTGTTTTTATACCTTGGAAATATGTTTAAGTTTAGCAACAGCAAAGTTAATAGAAACCGAAGAGATCAAGCAAAAAAAACCCATGCCAAAGCAAATAAACAGAAAACTTGGAAAGGAAAACTGGGGTTTTTTTTGTGTGACAAACAGAGCAGCATAACTTCTACCAGTTAAGTTAAAAGAAACAAAAACTGCTTGAAAAAAACCTTAATACTTTGTGTCTTGTTTTACTCAGGTTTTGGATGTTGTGCTGGTTTTGGCTTGGGCAGAGTTAATTTTCTTCATAGTAGCTTATATGGTTGTCCTGATTTGAGCCCATCCAGCTGACAACAAAGCACCAGGCTGCTCCATGACTCCCACACCTCTGTGGTGGGATGGCTTGAGGGTCCAAAGGACAGGGAAGGATCACTCAGAAATTATCACACTCAACTTGGGAAAAAAAAAAAATCCAAACAACTAAATTTAAACAGAATGACCAGCCATTTAGGAACTGAATCAGAGCAGGACATCATCCTATTAATCATACAACCAGATCTTAAATACATACACCTTCCTCACATCCCTCCCTTCTTCCTGAGCCTAGCTCTGCCACCTCCTTCCACTTAGCAGTGAAAAGGAGCAAGGAATGAGGGTTGTAGTCTGTCCCAGTACTTAGTCCAGTCCATATAATTTCTGCCACTCCTTCCTCCTCACAGTCCTCCCCTGCATCAATGTGTTGTCTCCAAGTTTCAACAATGTCTAGCGAAGACAGGCAACTCACAGGGAGTTGTAAGACTCAGGCTTGGCCCATGAGATGGCCCATGGGGAGTTGGGAGGAGAAAGCACAAACAACTGAAACTCATCAGAGGTGATAATCATCTAGTGTCTAGAGCAGACACTGAGGCTGGGTGGAGATCCAGTGGTCCAGGTTGTGATGACACCAAGTAGGAACAGGGAGTGGGCCCAGGTGTGGTCTTGGCCTTCCCGTTCTCCTGCTTAACTCTGCAATTAGCTGTTGCTGGTAGAAGACATCAAGGCTGAAAGGCCCATCAAGGATTGTCTGTGTAACTGAAATCCCACTTAACAACAATTTGACTTGTAGTCAGTTGTTGTCCAACACCCACACTTTACACAACAGGATAAAACTGAGGTATAAATGTTATCCCTATTTTGGACCTATTCTGTGGGACAATCCAACACCAAATCCAAAGGACAGATTGATGGGTTTGTCCTTCTCACCCTCCCCAGAATGTATGACTTTTGGTAAGATCTGTGGTCATGGCTATTCCAAAGGAACATTATGTTTGTTTTTCTCCAGGAGATTACATTTGTCATTACAATTGTATTGTTAAACCATGTAATGATTTCTGCAGCTTAATGTATTTATCACCATCAATCTTAAAGAATCTGTGTATGTTCCATGTGTAAACAAACCATACTACTCATGCATCCAACTGCCTTTTGTGAATGCAACCTGGCCTACAGCATATAGGCTGTTAGCACATCTAGTGTGGGACTTATAGTCACAGTAAACTCATGCTATTTGTGCATCAGACTGCTTAATGTAACTGGACCTACAGCAGATAGGCTGTTCATGCATCTGGTGTTGGACCTATAGACACAGAAAAATACTGTGCTGTTCATGCATCCAGTTGCTTAGGTAGCTGAACTTAGAGCAGATAGGCTGTTTGTGTATCTGATATTGGACCTATAGCAACATTTTAAATTGGCATACCTATTAAGAGATAAATCCAGCTGCCCCTAGCCCATTTATTCCCTGAGAACTGTCTGGAACACAAGGGAATCAATCTCTTACTAAATTTACCCTTCACTTCATGCAACAGGAAGCTGTGTAGAAAGCTCAAACCAGAGTTTCCCATAGGCCATAGACCAAACAGGGCAGTGCTGTACCATACAAAGATCCTAACTCTGAGATGAGCCTTGAAATCCCTCAGTAAATAATATGCCCTGAGTCTTAATTCAAACCATTATTCAGTTGCTTGAGAAAAGTAAGATAAAGAGAACCTGGAGGGTTTCATTGTCAGCTTCAGCCAACAAGCTTTTGTGTTCAGAAGGTATAATCCAATCAGGCATAGTCTTGCCACAGCCACCTAAATCAGGGGATAAAAGCCCGAAAGTTCAGGGAATCACCTCTCCAACACAAGTTACACATGTATGGAGACCCTTCCCTCTTGATCAGGCCACCAGCCAACGTCACTTTCCTGGAATTGAGAGCCCTTACCTGGAGGACTAAGAGAATATTTAGCATGCTCTAAATTTGCAATCGCAGGTGATTATCTAACACTAGTATAATATTTAGCACACTTTCTAGTTTGTAACAGTGTATTTTTCAAGTTGTAATAGTGCATTCTTCCATTTTACCCATGAAAACCTGCATTAGTGGTGTATTAGATTTGTGAGTGCAGTTCAAATAAATGATTTACTTAAATCTTGCAGTCTAATTTTTTGTTACCACACCTCCCACTGGAGATAGTCCTCTACAGACTTCTCCAACTATTGTGGGTTCCGTCTGCGAGCTGCAGTTCGCCCACCAACAAACCACTCCAGCATGGGTGCTTCTAAGTGCCTTCCTCAGATTTGGTCCCCCCCTCCAGTCTGGTGTCATGCACAAGCTACAGATGAGACTTTTCTCCACCGCTGATCTCTAAGGGATGCAAGGGCTCAGCCTGCAGACTCACCACAGGCTGAAAGAGAATGGCTGTGGTATCAATGCCATAGAAAAGATTAGAAATTCAGAAGATACGGTTATTTGCATATTGGAAGATATGGTTATTGGTATACTTTCAGTTAGTTAAAGTGAGCATAGAAAAAGCCTGGTTTGGCTTTTGTAATTATTTACCTAGTAACATGCTTAGCAACATACTCTTGTTTTAATCAGAAACAGGATCTTGTAATTAATAATAGGATTATCTCTGTGTAGAACAAAGGCTATAGAATGATTTGGCCTACCAACTAGCCATTAAGAACTGTTGAAGATTGCCAATTTCTGTCATGCCCAGACAATATCAAATGGGGAAAAGTTGATTTATATTTGGAAGAGATAAGATGGGTAAGATATATCAGTTCAAAGAAACATTATTAAAAATTATCCTTGTGGATAGCCTGAGTAAGGAAACATATTTTCACAGTTCAATTTTACTCTTTCAATTTTAAATTGAGGTCTAGAAATTATGTCCTATAAGAAAAATACTGAGGATTGCTTAGTACTGAGAAAAGAAAACTAGAGAACAAAGAGAAGCTATCAAACATGAAGAAAGCCAGAATGGAAAGAATTAACAGCTAAATCAATGTCTGCTGTTCACAGGACAAGTGACAAGCCTAAATTCTAGTAAATTCAAGTCAAGCCTTGGGAAGAGTTTCCTTACACTAATTAAATACTAAGTAAATTGCCTAAGAAGGTTGCAGGATTAGAAACATAGAATTATAGAAGAATCACAGAACCACAGAATCATAGAATGGTAGGGGTTGGGAGTGACCTCTGGAGATTATTGAGCCCTATACCCCTGCCAGAGCAGCATCACCCAAGGCATGCCACACAGGAACATATCCAGGTGGGTTTTGATAGTCACTAGAAATGACTCCACAACCTCTATGGGCAGCCTGTTCCAGTGCTCCATTACCCTCACAGTAAAGAGCTTTTTCTCATGTTAAGGTGGAACTTCCTGTGTTCCAGTTTGTGTTTGCTGCCCCTCATCCTATCACCAGGGCACTACTTGAAATAGGCTGATTAAATTTGATTCGATAAATTTAGATAAAATGCAGATTAAATGTTAGATAAACCAAATGCAATTTTCTAGGGACAGCTTAGGAGAGGACCAGATGTCTTGAACCATTTGAAGCATGACTGTTTTCTATGTTTTCAGGAATATGAACTTCGAGATAGAAATAATACAGTCCTTAGTGTGAAGACTTTTTTTTTTTCCTCAGCTTTTGTATCCATTTATGTACATACAAGAACTACCTAGACAATTGTTTTCTTAGACTGAAAATGTCATTAATGCTTCCTCCAATACAGAAATTGACATCTATTGGAGAGAGCCCAGCAGAGGGCTATGAAAAGGAGTAGGACACTGGAGCATTTCTCTTACAAAGAAAGGGTAAGAGACCTGGCTCTATGTAGCCTGAAGAGAAGAAGACTGAGAGGGGATCTTAATAATGATTGGAAATGTCTAAATGATGTATGTCAAGAGGATGGGGCCAGACTTTTCAGTGGTGCCCAGCAACAGAACAAGAGGTTCCATCTGAACACAAGGAAAAAATTTGTTACTTTGAGTGTGACAGAGCACTGAAACAGGCTGCCCAGACGGTCTGTGGATTCTCCATCTCTGGAGACGTTCAAAACCTGCCTGGATGCGGTTCTGGGAAACCTGCTCTATGTGAACCTGTTTTAGCAGAGGGGTTGGACTAGATGTTTTCCTAAGGTCCCTTCCAACCTTTACCATT
This sequence comes from Todiramphus chloris collaris, assembly GCA_025345505.1. Taxonomy (NCBI): domain Eukaryota; kingdom Metazoa; phylum Chordata; class Aves; order Coraciiformes; family Alcedinidae; genus Todiramphus; species Todiramphus chloris. The sequence continues at coordinate 8,084,586 of JANVCC010010369.1, forward strand.
CTGTAATTCTGTGATTCTGTTTCAGAAAGAAGGCTATTTGACTCCATGTTGCTGCGGCAAAGTAATATCCTAAGTGTTCTTTCCAAAAAGGAGATATATATTTTGTAATGTACATTAAGGTATTTTATACATCAGTTTGGACTGATCCTGCTCACAGCGTTTAGTGTCTGCTAACATTTGACAGCTAGTCTCCAGATGGGAATGGTATTTGCCTGAGAGGCTGAACATGTGGTGAGACAGAAGCAAAAATCATGAATACAAGAGTACAGCTCTTAAAGGAGTAGAACAAAAATAGATCTAGTATGTGGTACCGGAGACAAACACTCATTTGCTAACATTAGCTATAGCAATTATTGTTAGGAAATGCACTGACTTCTGAAAAGTCCTTTACCTTGTTCTTAGATTACCTTTAATGCTGGTAATTCATTAATTAGCAATAATGGTGTCAAACATTAATATTTACTAAAGGCAAATACATTTATATGATACAAAGCTATCTGGAAGAATAACAGGATAAGTACCTTGCAACCGAGCATGATTTAATATCTTGAATAACAACGAGAACAAAGATAACATGTCTGTATACAGACACACAGATTTCATAACTAAGATGAGGCACTTAAATCCTTGTTCGGGTACAGAATTACAGGACCTCTGAGGTCAAAGTGAATTGGTGGAATGGCTTGCATGTCTTAAAGTACTTCAGTGGGTGCTTTCAGGGCAAGCAGGGAAGCTGAGCAGGCAAGAAACCCATTGGTCAGGGTCAGAAGGTAAGAGGATGTCACTGTGAGCTTCTACAAAAGGCCTGATGAAGATGAAGAAGTGGACAAAGTCATCTTTGCCTTTTATGAAGGTATGTGTGGTGGGTTGACCCTGGCACGGCACCAGGTGCCCACCAAGCCCTTCTATCACTCGCCTCAATCCCCTTCATCATGGCACACAGGGAGAGAATAAGACTCAAAGCAAAGTGGTATGGGTTATGATAGATAAGATGTTATTCTCTACTTCCCGTCCGCAGGTGATGTCGGGCCGAGTCCAGGAAGCAGGGCTCCAGGAACACGTAGCAGCCGCTTGGAGGACAAAGCAGAATGCCCCCCCATCCTCCTCCTGCCCTCTCCCTTTATAGTTGAGCTGACGTCACATGGTATGGAATATCCCACTGGTCAGCTCAGGTTGGCTGTATCTTCTCCCCCATCCTGCCCCCCATCCTCTGGTGCCGTGTGAGCACTGGCAGTCACAACACGGGTGTGTTATCAACACCCTCCAGCTCCCAGTGCTGCAGCGTGAGGGCTGGATGGGGAAAAGCAGCTCAGCCAGACCCACTACAGTATGACTAGCTCAGTGAAAGATCTAGAGTGGAAACCACGTAGGAATTTAACTTGACAGTAGTAGGGTCTGTGACATTACCTATAATCTCTGTTAACCCCCCTCCCTCCCCAAAGGGGAAGAGAAAGAGAATAAGAGAGACAGACTTAGCGATTAGAAACAGCAACTAGAACAGATTTAATGAAAACAAAAATAATAATAATAAAAATGGAATATATACAAAACCAGTATCAAAACCAACTCCCCTGATGGCAATTCCATCACCATCACCACTGATGCTGTGGAGCAGGCACTGGGGGAGTCCAAGACTTGGCCCAGCAGCAGACAGGAGCTGTGTTTGGGAGCTGTGTTCAGCAGCTGGATTCTGGTACCAGATTCAGGAACACACCAATCGGCATTGAAGGCAGAATGGGCAGAGTCTTCCTTGAATGCTCAGAGGAAGGAACTGGAAGAGGACCTGAGCCAAGCTGAGCAAAACTGGCAAAGCAATTGAAGAGGGTTCAGAGAGACCAAGAGCGAGAGTGTGAAAGAGAAAGAGAGAGCAAGACCCTCTGGATCCCTCAGCTTTATACCAATATGACATATATGGGATAGAATCCCTCGTTGGTCAGTTTAGGGTCATCTGTCCTGACCGATCCTCCCTGCAGGTGCAGCCTTTCACTTTCTGCACCCCCAATGTGGCACACAAGACCCAGCAGTGGCCTTGGTCTGCACACCAATCCTTGGCAGTAACTCTAACCATGGGGTGTGATCACTGCCAGAAGCAGACACTGTCTGTGAGAAAAGGCTGCTACCTTCAGACAGTGCAGTTAGAAGAACTGAGCTGAAAAGTAGAATCACTGAACAGAATTAGTTCTGTTCTCACTCAAACCAGGACATAGCTGTGCAGAAGAGGACCAGAGTCCTGAAGGACAAAAATGTGGACATGAGTCTGGCAGTGCAGCCCTGTGTGTAAAATGTCAGCTGCTTACTAAACTCCAACAACAGGAGCATAGCCAGAGGACCAAGAGATGTGACTGTTCCTCAGATCAACTACTTGGATTTTGAACCTTGAATACAGTGTGCAATCTGGGAATTCCCAAAGGGAGAAAGACATTAATAAACTGGACAATTTCTGAAGAGTGCTCCCAAGATGTTCATGAGCCAGGACACTTGGGCTGTGAGGAGAGGTTGAGGGACCAGTTCTGTTCTAGCCTGAAGAAGACAGTTTTAGAAAGAGATACCACTGTCTTCATCTACATCTACCAACCAGAGATGCATGGTAAAATTATGATGAAAACCAAAATTCAAAAGGGCCCTGAGCAACTCGTTAAAACTCTGAGGTTACCACTAAGTGCTGGAAGTGAGACACGATGATTTTTACCAACCTGAATTATTCTGTGCACCTAAAATGTTGCAGTGGAGTCATATGCTAATAAATGACCAGGTTCACAAGTGTACAGACTCATTCAAATAAAGAGACATAATCCTATAAAGATGAATAATTTAAAACATTTTTACTTATTATTAGTTATTGTTAATTATTATGAGCTCTTAGGGTACGAGAGAAGTTTTAAATCAGTTGAAATTTTCAAGTGCAAACAATGTTTTCTTTTTTTTTTTTACTTGAAGAGTTTTCATAAGTACAAAAAAGATTTAAAAGTTATACCCATAGTCTATATTGTTGCAACTGAAATTCCTTGATTCAGGGAAGTAATGGAGGTTTCTTGAATTGAGCTAAATGTAATTTTTTCCCAGATCTGCAGTGGCATCTCTCTCATAGAAATTTACAATGTAATTTTCCCCAGGTATCCTTTACCTTCTCTCTTCCAAGTTTCTCCCCTTCACACCATTTTCTTCTCCAAAGAATAATGAGCTTCAAGAACATAACCCAACTAATCTAATTTCCTCAGTTAATTTGAATGCCTGCTAAGCTAAACTTATTTCCACATCCAGTGTCTTGACAGTTGATAAATTTCAATGAGAAATCTGTGGTCAGGTAATTCGGAAAAGTAACTGAAAAGACAGGCAAGTATTTAAAAGAATGTTCATTATTGAAAAAATAAAGGCTTCATTTCTTGCCTTTCTTAAATATGCATGCACTTCCTAATGACTGCTTGAGACTGACTTCATAAATGAAGGTAATAGGTACATTCTATATTCCTCCACACAGTGGCAGTAGTACTGCTCCCATCAGAAAACAAAGGTGTTGATGGGAGTTTAGTATAAGCTAGAATGACATATGGTGTTTAGGTCTAATTATGCAGTGTTTACCAAACATACCCAACAGACATAGCCAATGTGAGTCCTACTAAAGCTGTCATACACACTTTGAACTTACTATTTTTGATGCAGGTTTTGTGACCTTTCATGAGACAAATGAGCACAGGTACATGACTGCATATGGCCATTTAAAATCTATGTTAAACAAATAAGTTTAACCTCATGTTGGTGTTTTCATGAGACTTCATACAGTCTTGAAATTTCAGTTGGTATGATCTAAATATTGTGTGTATGCTTTATGCTAATTACCAATATGATTACCTTAGGGACTTGGGGTTTTGGGGAAGTATAGGTGAGGTTTGGGTTACTTGGTGGGAGATTTTTTAAGCTTTTACTATCAATTCCCTTAGTTTGTTTATATTTGCCTGTAAAGATCTTAATGGAAAAACAAAGATGGTAGGTCCAATTGAAAAACAAGAGAGTAAGGCTTCTTACTGAAGGCTGCAAGCTTTCAAAGTGTTTTTACTTTTTTTTTTTTTTGGAAGAAATCCAGATTAATAGCAATCTAAGTTTTACACTTTTGAAACATAAAACCTAGAAAATTTAGTCAGAGGAAAGTAAGATTTTGTTCTTAATTGTATTAATTTATACTGGCTGGACATTTTGCTGAGTCTCATATCCTCTCCCTGTCATAAGGGAACTATGAGAATTTTTCTTTGAGGAATGTTCCTTTAATCCCTTTCTCTCTGCATGAGATTTTCCTTCTAGACCTTCTGTTCTGTAGCCTTCCCTTCTCTGAATGCTTGTTGATATGGAATGTTTTTGCCTGTTATAATAGTGTCATTATACCTAACTCATAAACTCCCATCACAACCTCTCTTTCCTCCATTCCTTCCTCTGTTTTGTAATCTAGGCAGCTTCCTCAGCGGTATTTGTGTGCCACCTGCAGATCCACAAATTCCAACTGTGAATCTAGACTTTTTCTTCTATTCACTTTCTAGGCTACTACACTTCAATATGTATTAGTACACTGTGATCGTATCAGCTGAATAGATTGTCTCATTTTTTGCACATACCAAGGTAGGAGCAATGGGAATGATGTTGGGCCTCTATGCTTGGCAGTGTTCTGTGAATGGTAATAAAGCAAATTGCAGCTGGTTTGTGTATCCATAATCTGCCTTCATTGGTAGTTAGAACTGAATCCTGTTCAAGATGTAGTTCTGTGAAGAGCTGTTGAGTCAGCACCTACTTAAGGGCCTCTGAAAAATTTACCTATGACACATTCAGAATATCTATTTTAACAATTATTGCTGTCAGCAACTCTGTATTTCCAAAGATGTTTCTGTTACTTAACTCAGCCAAGCGCAATTTTACTTAACTGATTCTTTTCAGTTGCACTTCTAAACTACAGAAATGAGGTAACAAGCTGCTTGAAAGAAAACCCATATGCCTTTCAAGAATTTACTTGTATTTAAGACTGTAATTTCTAAAATTTTCCTCCCATTCTCTCCAGTATTCAAAATTTAACAGGCTGACATCCTCCTTGACTTTTTAATCACTTCTAGCAATGGTTTGTACCTATTATACGTAAATAAATTAATATCTGAATTTACTATATTATTTACTAGACACTTAAAGAATGGTAGATGAAACTATTGACATTTCCCGTGATTTTTGAGATCCCTCTTTTTCAATTTAAATAAAAACTGTTATTTTTTAATTTCATACTGTACATACTTGTCATGGTTTAGCCCCAGCTCGGGGACAAGAACCACACAGTGGTCACTCCCTGCCCCCTGAGTAGGAAGGAGAGGAAGG
>JANVCC010010369.1:8094686-8139700 GCA_025345505.1 Todiramphus chloris collaris
TCTTCTCTTCTCTTCTCTTCTCTTCTCTTCTCTTCTCTTCTCTTCTCTTCTCTTCTCTTCTCTTCTTTTCTTCTCTTTTCTTTTCTTTTCTTTTCTTTTTCTCTTTTCTTTTCTTTTCTTTCTTTTCTTTTCGGGGGGGGGGGGAGCATGGAGAATTCTACTATATTTTCTTTGCATTTACATTGGCCTATCATACTTAATAAAAAAATGAAAGGACAGTCTTGTAAAAGTGCCATAGAAAGCACAAAGAGGTGATGTTGTTGGGAAAGGACAAGATGCTAAAGGTGGCTGGGTCTCCCAGCACTGACATCCTGTTCCTTCTGTCCCATAGCTCCCACTTTTCAGGTGAATTCTCAATTACCCATTTCCCCCAGTTCCTCTGGGAAGGTCCTTCCCATCAGAAATACTCTGCCCAGTTGTCTCTCAATCTTTGTTCCCCTCCCAGAGGTACCTGTAAGTGCATTATGTTGCAAAACACATGGCAAAATTGTTTCTGCTCTTGCAACATGCCATTTTTCCCCACGTTTAATCAAATGGTTGTGTGATCAATTTTGTACTTCCACGGTTAGAGGTAATGCTTGCTGCCACCCTCTCCTGACTACAATTCCCAGCCCCTGATACTTGTCTTACCTCCTAAAATTCAGAGCTGGTACCCTGCCCTTACACCCTTGCAACCACTATTGCTCTGGTGTCCTACCTTGTCCCTTGCTCTAGTGACAAGACTTGAGGTAAGGCTCCTTCTGGCAGGGCTTACAAAAACCAGACTCAGGAGTTTCTTACTAAAACTGCAATGGAGGGTACTATGATGGCAGAATATTTGGCTATAGCTGGGGGAAAATGGACACAAAATTATTTGTGATTTTCATGAAAAAAAAATTCTATACAGATTATAGAGCGTACTGGTTCTGAGTATCTCATCTGTAAAACAGCTGCAGAAAAGAAACAGGAATGGGAATCTGAGTGTTGGAGTCTCCTCACAAAAAAGAAGACCAACACGATTAAAACAAAGATGTATTTGCACAGATCCATCAAGAAGTTGCCCTATCTTAAAGCAAACACTGGAGAATCTCTATGAAATCCGAGGATATAGCAGTAGCTACAAATAAGGCTGATTGACTGAAATGATGAAGTAAATCATCCTAGAATCATAGAATGTTTGGGGTTGGAAGGGACCTCTAGAGATTATCGAGTCCAACCCCCCTGTCAAAGCAGTATCACCTAGGGCATATCACACAGGAACACATTCAGGTGGGATTTGAAAGTCTTCAGAGAAGGAGACTCCACAACCTCTCTGGGCAGCCAACAACCTCTCCAGGAAGCCAAGAAGACCAGCTGAAGTTCTGTGTGAACTACTGTTTGCATTCGTTGCTCTGTACTGACTGTCATCTGTAGGTTCCACAGCAAGAACTTGTCCTTCCTAATTGTTATTGTATTTTATACATTTATTTTCCCTTCCTATTCTCCCTTGTGAATCTTCTAGGGAGGAATAGCCCCATGCACTGGTACAGGTTAGGAGTTGACCTTCTGAAAGCAGCTCCATGGAGAAGTACCTTGGGGTGGACAATAAGTTATCCATGGGACAGTAATGTGCCTTGGTGGCCTAGAAGGCCAATGGTTTCTTGGAGTGCATAAAGAACAGTGTGACCAGCAGTTCAAGGACAGTTCTCCTCTCCCTCTCCTCTGTCCTAGTGAGACCACATCTGTGGTATTGTGTCCAGTTTTGGGCTCCCCAGTTCAAGAGAGACAGGGAACTACTGGAGAGAGTCCAGTGGAGGCTATGAGGATGATTATGGGACTGGAACATCTCTCATCTGAGGAAAGGCTGATAGCCCTGGGGCTATTTAGTCTGGAGAAGAGAAGACTGAGAGGTTATCTTATCAATGTTTATAAATATCTGAAGGGTGGGTGTCAAGTAGAAGGGGCCAGTCTCTTTTCAGTAATGCCCAGTGAAGTACAAGGGGCAACAAATGCAAACTGTAACAGAGAACATTCCACCTCAACATGAGGAAAAACTTTTCTGTGAGGGTGACAGAGCCTGGAACAGGCTGCTCAGAGAGGTTGTGGAGTCTCCTTCCCTGGAGACTTTCAAAACCTGTCTGCAGACGTTCCTCTGCAACCTGCCCTAGGTGATCCTGCTTTAGCAGAAGCGTTGGACTAGCTTATACCCAGAGGTCTCTTCCAACCCCTGCCATTCTCTGATTCTGCTGTCAAGGTTTCTTTCCCCCTGAGATGTCAACTTTATTACATAGCAGATATTTTGTAAATTTTTAACATATTATTTATTTCAGTATTTTGTTCATATTTTTGTGAAACTTATGAGCAACTAGACCTTAAAAAAGCTGTAAAACAGCATAGCTCAATTTGATTTTTTTTTCCTAGTGATTCTAAGAGTGCTCAAGTTCTTTTGTCATATCCTGTTGATTGTTTTTTCACTTAAACTTATTTCCAATTAGGTAGATATTTAAACTGCATATGCCACTTACTGTGCTATGCAGCTACACTTAGTTATCCTAACATCCTCCCCTTAATTTAGCTTAAAATATTTCAGTTCTGTTCTTCATAACTGCAGAAGATTAAACATTTACATTACATTATTAAAGTTTCATGTAAATATTCGATTAACACCTTAATTAAGTTTTCACTATGAATTTTTTAAGGTTTGATCATTTCTTCACTATTGAATGTTGCAAATCAACTTGTCTAATAAAGACAATTAAACCTACTTAATATAAAGTAGGATTATAGAAAGCAATTTATTTAATTTCATTAATGGAATCTCATGTGGTTAATTTATGATAAAAAATAATAAATATAATAATGGCTACAATTAGAACATTAACAAACTATGTAGAAATTAACCTACATAAAGTTGGTAACTTCTACATCAGCAGTTGAGTCCTGTGGTATATAGCTACTATAAAACCCAGAAAGATTTAACTGGGTATCAGGAATACCACTTCACTCATGGATATGGGAAAGGAAGAGGTAGAAGATGACTAATAAATTTTGTTCCTGAACTTATTTCACCCTAGTAAGTTTTAAGACTTTTAGTAAAAAAATAACATGGTCTTCTAATTTCAATCTGGAAAATTAGCTGAACATTTGAAACTACAATATTAGCATGTTACTGTCAGCGCCTTAGATTACCTGCTAGTCAGGCTAAAGCAGAATAAGATCCATTAATTATTATAATAAAAATTTATAATTATTTTAACAGGTAAGCATCTCCATCAATTTTCAAAATATATATATTTTAAAATATTGTAGATCTATATAGTAATATTGTCATTAAAATTTTTTTTAAAAAAAGGACAAGGGAATGATTTAGAGGTATTGAGTCAGAAACCCAGTTAACCAGAAAAGACTTTTGAGAGAGAAAAATGTAGATATCTGTTAGAAATCACAAAGGGTAATCCAGAACACCAAACATGATGATAGTGCATCTGCACTTTCAATGATTACTACCTGGATATTCATTACTTGTAGATCTCTTTATCCTGGTTCTGTTCTTCCTAATAATCTGTGTCAGGAAAAAGTTTATCTTTTACTCTGTTTTGTAATTTAACTAGGAAATGACAGAATTTCTAATTAAAATTATGAATGAGATAAGCATGTTCAGTCCTCAGTAACAGACTTCTGAAATATCTATGGCAAGTGACTTAAATACTGCAAATTTGACATGCTATGGTCAATAGTAAGGTGTAACCAGATATTAATTCAAGGAAATTGACCTTGTAACGTGATAAACAGAAGACAAAGATTCTTCTACTTTAATTATATGAAAGGAACATCTTGATGACTTGTGAGTATGCAGGACAGATATTGCACGTATAAACCCACAGTAGACAGGAACATAAATCACTCCATTCTTCATGTTTCCAAGTCTTCATGCTACCAAACCTAGAAATTGAAGCTTTCTGAAAGACTTACTGCCATCCTGAAAAAGAAGTCCTACTTCAGCCAGAGCATACAGGCTTCATACAGAAGGCAGTCGGTGAGACCTCTAACGTGTATGCAGTTATGGAGAAAAGCTGTGTGATCATACTCATCTCTTTCTTCCATAAAGGTGTATGAAACACCAACAGTTATAACAGGTGAAATACATATTTGACAGAGATAATGGCATTTTTTTTTCCCCCAAAAAACCCAAGTAATTGCTGTGAAATGCACTTCAGAGGTCTTGATATATGGTCATACACGTTTGCACAAACAGTTTAATCTGCAGTGCATAAAAGGGGATCGGAGTTTATATCGTTGCATTTATACAAAAGATTATTGGCAGACTGGTTAACTTTTGCTATTTTTCTAGTCTTGTTACTTATATTGTCCTTTTAAAGAAATAAGATCTACAAATAAGCATTTATTTTCCACATTGCTTCACTGCCTTGTCTTACTTACTCTACTATCTTATTTTACAATGAGATGATCTAGGGTTTAAATTTGAAGCTGTGTATTTGTATGCAATATTTAGAAAATAGTTAAGAAATTCTTTTCAATTTTCTTTGTGAACTTTGAATAAATTCTTTCTCTCTTCTAGCATTTGCTTTTATCTTGTCTGCCTTCCAATTGTTTCCATGTAATGGAGTTTATTTTGCATGATGGATTACAGAAAACCTTTTCTCATTCATCAGAAATGTGCTACCTTAAATCGCTTTAGACTAAATTCTGCTCTACGTGACACCCACATCACTTTAAATGAGGTAAACAGTCTGTGTTGCAAATTATACTAACATTTGATTAATGTCATGTACAGCCTCTTAAAGGAAAGAAACCTCGGGCCAGATCATACAGGACTTTATAGGATTCTGTCAGCCATTGCAAGTTTACCTTGGCTAGAAAAAGCTGTATCTGACTATAACAGCCCCAGATGTGAACGAGTCAAATTTCTGATTTCTATTCTAGTTCAGATACAGTTGCAGTTGACGTTGATTGACTCTGTTCTGGTACAAGTTCAGGAAAACCATCCAGATTGAGTCAGTTCTGTTTCAGGAGAATGGTAACAGCTCAAAACAGCTTCAGTTTAAGGTTTGTTTCAATCACCCATGCTTATGACCCATAAATACATGACGACCAATACTGTGCTCAGTAGGTCTGTTGCAAAAATGATTGCAGGTATTTGCTCACGGTAGAAATAATTTTATTTGTGTAAAATTCCTCCAAACTGCTTTTATTGAATCCTTCGGCCACTTTGGACTCTAGAGAGGAACAGATCCATTCCTCTGAATCTGCTCTTTTTCTGTACAAGTGTTGACTATTCTTCTATCTCTTTGTCTCATCTGAACCTTTCAAGGTACTTTACTACTGAGAAAGAATAGTTCATAGTAATATTACTGTCCTTTTGTGAAATAGATTTCTGATGACAAGGGTTTGCTTGTTTTTTTATTTTCATTAGAAGGTTCTGAATCAAATGGAAATTGTTTATGTATTCTTTTAATGAAAATTACACCTCCAGCTACTCACTCTCAGTGTCTGAGTGGCTCAGAGCATGTGAGACAGGATATGCTCTAATCCAGAGGCCATTCTAAAGTCCTTGATGCATGACTAAATAAAAGTATCAGAGAGAAGAAGATACTGGAGATTATATTGTTTTTCCATATTCCAGTAGGGTTTAGTGCAATGCAAGCAATTTTGTGAAAAGTGGGGCTTTCAGACTTAAAAGACTTATTGAAGAATACTTCTATAATGCATTAATTATACTTATGTAACTCATGAGTATAATTAGATTAATAATGATGTTATAAATGTAATAATGTCAGGATGTAACCTTGTAAAAAAGTATACAAAGCAGAGAATGAAAAAACCCTATTTTGTATACCAGATTCAAACAAGGCAAAAATGTCACGTTTAGTGAGATTCTCAACAAGTTGCAGAATTACTAACATTACCAAACTGTATGTATGTATTATGCCTGTATGACAGACAGCTTGTTCAGTCTACATCTGTAGAGTGATCCTGATCCTTAAATTTATATGTTATTTTTAGTGTTAGCCTAATCCTGCCTGACCTCTTTGGAGGGCTGAGGCATATTAGTCATTTGTTGTATCTGCCATATATAGATGTCTACAATGAAACAGATTATTTATGTTTTGCCAAACCGATCAGTCACATATTCCACAGTATTCCAAGTATTCAATACTAATATGTGATCACCTAAAAGAAAATAATGTCTTTTAGACTATATTATTTCATATTTCGTACACCAGTGTAGGGGAATTCTGCTGGTCTCAGTAAGAATTCCACAAATGAAATAAGCAACAAAAATCTTTCTTCCACTGTCTAATGTTATTTTAAAGCTTAAATAAGGGAGATAAATTGTGGTGCATTGACCTTGGCTGACTGCCAGGTGTCCATGAAGCTGGTCTATCATTCTAGTTCTATCAACAATGTACAAGGAGAAAATACAATAAAAAGCTCACAGGTCAAGATAAGGACAGAACATCACTCATAATAACATTGCTACTTCTTGTTAACCTCAATCTGCTACTGCAAACTGTAGAAAACCAGCAGGAGTTTGTTGGACATCATGCTCAGCATATAAAGCTGACAGACAAAGAAGGAAGGAGAGGACATTTGGCATGATGGCATTAGTTTTACCATCTCGCTGCCTGACTGAGCTCTGCTTTCCTGGAGATGTCTGAACACCTGCCTAACAATGGCAAGTCATGAATTAAATCCTTATTTTGCTTGGGTTGTATGCATGGCTTTTGTTTTATCTATTAAACCACCTTCATCTCAACCACAAGTTTTCTCATTTTTAGTCTTTTGATTGTCTTCCCTGTCCCACTGTGGGGGAGTGAGTGAGCATCTGTCTGGGGCTTAGTTGTCAACTGGGATTAAATCACAACAGATGCACAGAACCTCCTTTGATTAAGATACAATTGTCTGTTACTGTCAGCACATTCGTCTCCTAAATCTCGAAGTTACACAGAGTTGCAGCATTTTGACATATCTGACTTGGTTCTGCTTTATGAAATAGGCCAGTAGGGGAAGCACTTGGAGAACTCTGTTTGAGAGAATTGAATTTATCTGTCAGTGAAGACTGTACCCTTGCCTGAAAATATTAAGCCTTGTTCCACCACTTAAATTATCTCAGATTTAGCTGAATTATCAACATGCACAGCAGTAGTCTAGTCCCAGTGCTGGGCTGTATGTATCTAACCCAGCTGGTGGCAACTTCACGAGCCAAGGAACTGGAGGTATTTGCAAGAATTATCTCTTTCCCATTTCTTAATCAGTTAGAAATGTGAATACTTAATCTGAGAACTACAAATAATAGCATCACTGCAGCTTCTTCTATCAGTGTAAAGGCTAGCTGCTTTTGGAATTTTCCTTTGAAAGCAATAGAGTAGAACAGAATAGAACCACATTTTTCCTTAAGACTGATTTTAATTGTCTCAATATCTTCAGTTGCAAATTTATCAGCAGTAATGAATTAATGCTGACAGACTCCAATTAATAGAAAAATAAATTTTGTTGTTAACTGTAGGGATTGATAAGGGTAGGACAGAAATAGTTGTTAGCTAGAAGTAGTTATGCTAACGCCTGCAAGGCCAAAAAACAGCCAACACTGCCCCGACCTTGAGGAGATAAGACCAAGGATGAGAAAAGCAAAAGCACTCGGCAAACCAGGCCGATACGAGGAGAAAAACAGGGTGCTGAAGGAAGAAAACCAAGAGAATCGCCAGCCAATTAAAAGTGTTTGAAGTGTGCATGGACAGACTCTGGGTTTGAGTGTGGGGCCAACTACAAGTGACCTGGGTGCATGATCAGTATTGTCTCGTGTATAAATATAGCCTGTTGCACTTAATAAAGTGACTTCTGATTACAACCATATTGGCTGTGCTGTCGGAGTCCGTCCCTGCACGCTACAGTTAATAAACAAAGTTTGAAATGCTTGTTGGAGTTGATTAGATTCATCTATACGTAATGTATGCTAGATATTTTTCTATGTGTCAGAATACACTGCTCTTGATTGGAAAATAGACATTCTGAGAACTCTGTTACAGTTGCTCTTTTTTTTGGGGTACCATAGCCTGGAACTCTGAAATAATGGATTCTAGATTTGAGCTGAAAACAAATTTTGTCCAAATCCTTGTAGAATACCAGATCTGTGTGATACTACGTGACTGAGGCAAAAGAATTTATGACTCTTTTTAAAAAAAGAAAATAGAGACATGCAAGTGTAATGTTTTCTAACTCAAATGTAATGACACTTGAGCTGTACTGATGGTACATCATATTTGTTCTTTAAAATTATTTTATTAAATGGGGAAGGATAGTTTATTCCTTCACATTTTCTGAATACTGATATGATCCCAGAAAGTGTTTTGAATGCGTTTAGACATACTTAATCTGATCTGATATTGGGAGATTACAGTTGATTCCAGTAAGTAAATTACAAATGGTCTTTCCACATCACAAACAAAAATGTGTATGCTTGTTTTAGGTGCCAGCCAAGAACACACAAACTGCTTGCTGGCTCATACACATGCACCCTGCAGTGAGAAAAGGGAAAGAATAGAAAAAGCAAAAGAAAGAAGACTCATGGATCAAGATAAAGACAGTTTAATAGGTGAAGGAAAGAGGAAAACCACATGTGATGCAAAGGAAATCACTAGTATCCTTCCACAAGCATACTGATGCCCAGCCAGGCTCCAGGCTATGGCAACCTAAGGAGGCAAAAAAAATACCCACCCCTTCTTTCTTTACTCCAGTATTTATTGCAGGGTATGGTATGATACATCCTTTTTTTCAGTTTGGGTCAGCTATGCCAGCTGTGTCTCCTTCCAACTTCTAGCTGACACCTAGACAACTCATGGGAGGCAGAGTTAGAGAGAAAGTCTTGAAGCTGGGCAAGTGCTGTTTTAACCCCTGATACAAACCACAACACTACACAAGTTGCTATTAAGAAAGTTAGCAGACCTAGCACAGTGCTTAATTTGAGTTGATCTTTCACTGCAAAGGTCTGGATTTTCCTTGGTGTTGTGACTGAAGTCTGAAAAACATGTCCTAGTGCTAGAAAGGATTGATCACTAATTCTCTGAAGCGCTTTGGGGTATAAATCTGCTTTCAAGTACCCTTCCAGCACCTGAAGGAAGCCTACAATAAAGCCGGGAAGGGACTGTTTACAAGGACATGTAGCAATAGGACAGGGGGAAACGGTTTTAAACTCCCACAGCATTCTGCTGGAGAAGCTGGCAGGTCATGGCACAGACAGGAGGACTCTTCGCTGGGTTAGGAACTGACTGGATGGCCGAGCCCAGAGGGTGCTGGTGAACGGAGTCAAATCCAGTTGGCGACCAGTCACAAGGGTGTCCCTCAGGGCTCAGTTTTGGGACCTGTCTTGTTTAATATATTCATCACTGACCTGGACGAGGGAATTGAATGTACCCTCAGTAAATTTGCAGACGACACAAAATGAAGCGCAAATGTCGATCTGCTTGAGGGTAGGAAGGCTCTGCAGTGGGGTCTGGACAGGCTGGAGAGATGGGCTGAGCTCAACTGTGTGGAGTTTAACAAAGCCAAGTGCCGGGTCATGCACTTGGGTCACAACAACCCCCAGCAACGCTCCAGGCTTGGGGAGGAGTGGCTGGAGAGCTGCCTGGGGAAAAGGACCTGGGGATGTTGGTCAATAGGAGTCTGAACATGAGCCAGCAGTGTGCCCAGGGGGCCAAGAAGGCCAATGGCATCCTGGCCTGGATCAGAAACGGTGTGGCCAGGAGGAGTAGGGAGGTGATCGTACCCCTGTACTCGGCACTTGTGAGACCGCACCTTGAGCACTGTGCCCAGTTTTGGTCACCACAGCACAGGAGGGACATCGAGGGGCTGGAGCGAGTGCAGAGGAGGGCAACAAAGCTGGTGAAAGGGCTGGAAAGCATGGCCTGTGAGGAGCGGCTGAGGGAACTGGGTTTGTTTAGTCTGGAGAAGATGAGGCTGAGAGGAGACCTTATTGCCCTCTACAGCTACCTAAAAGGAGGTTGTAGAGAGGCTGGTGTTGGTCTCTTCTCTCAAATTAGTAATGACAGGACAAGGGGAAATGGACTCAAGTTGTGTCATGGGAGGTTTAGATTAGATATTAGGGGGAAACTCTTCACTGATAGGGTGGTTAGGCACTGGAACAGGCTGCCCAGGGAGGTGGTGGAGTCACCATCCCTGGAGGTGTTTAAACAATGAATAGATGTGGCACTTGAGGATATGGTGTAGTGGTTAGAGAAATGCTAGGACAAAGGTTGGACTTGATGACCCTGGAGGTCCTTTCCAACCATAATGATTCTTGGATTCTAGAGAAGGGTAGATTTAGATTGGATGCTAGGAAGAATTTTTTTACTATGAGGGTGGTGGAACACTGGAACAGGTTGCGCAAGGAGGTGGTGGAGGCTCCATCCCTGGAGACATTCAAGGTCAGGTTTGATAAGGCTCTGAGAAACCTGATCTAGTTGAGGATGTCCCTGCTTACTTCTGTGGAGTTGGAGTAGATGACCTTTAATGTACCTTCCAACAGAAGGCATTCTATGATTCTATTGTTTCAAGACTCTTACTGGCAGATTTGGCTGAATTCAGTGCAAATGTACATTAAGTTTGCATGAATAGCCTTGGACAGTCAGTCCCTTCTGAGAGTAAATCTCTGTCTCAAATGTTGTCCCTGCTTTTCTGTGCCTTTTCTCTAAAATGAGAGAGAAATTTCTCCCCAGAGTAACTTGTACCAGCCTGCTCGTTGACTCCAGAGAAGTAATTTATGCCCTGTTGCTTCCATTTTTCCATTTGGCCTACAGATATGGTGTTGGTGATCTATTTTGCAAAGGCTTCAGACATATAAATGGATGTTATAAAAGTGCTAGGCTTTATTACAAATATAACATGCTATCTTACAGTACCATTTTTGTGATGAATTGTGTGCTCAGGACCAATCACCTCTTTCAAACACCAGGTCTTACTACTGCCCTAGCCCTGTCCACCAGGACTCAGCATTGGTGAGACTGCACCTCGAATACCGTGCTCACTTTTGGGACCCTCACTGTAAGGAGGACAATGAGGCACTGGAGTGCATCCAAAGAAAGGCAACAAAGCTGGTAAAGGGTCTAGAGCACATGTCCCCCACGGAACTGGGGTTGTTTAGCCTGGAGAAATGGAGGCTGAGGGGAGACATTATTGCTCTTTACAATGACCTGTAAGGAGGTTGTAGCACCATGGGTGTCAGTCTCTTTTCTCAAGTAAGAAGTGATGGGACAAGAGGAAATGGTCTCAAGTTGCACCAGGGGACGTTTAAGTTGGACATTAGGAAAAATTTCTTCACCAAAAGGGTTTACAAGCATTGGATCAGGCTGCTGGCACATTCATATGCTGGAATATTTGAAGACACTACCAAGAAAGCATCCAAGAATTCAAGTATCATTTTTATATATATAAAATATATATGACATTGATGACTATCTTGTATTCTTTCAGCTGAAATTCTGTTGAATCTCATTCTTAAGAGATTACTCCCCTGCCACCTGTTTTTTTGTTGTTTGTTTGTTTTGTCTTTTTCCCTTGATGAAAGGCTGTTTATAACAGGATAGGGACAGAGGATCACTTTTATCTGTCTATAAATTATAACATAATATCAGATTTCTGCTCTCATCCCCATGTCTGACTCCTCGAGAGAGAGACGAAAATGAACATACAGGTCTCATTAAAATAAGCTAGGAACTTGATTTTATCTGTTCTGGTAGTCATGCTGTGGTAAAATTGTTGTCAGTTTATATTACAGTTTAAACACAAGTTACAGCCCCTGCATCTCTGTATTTTCAGAGAGCTTCTAAACATTGCATTCTAAATATTGTGTGTGCAGGGAGGGCTCCAGATGGAAGTTTTATCTGTAGAAATTTGGAGAAATCAAGGATAATAATCTGAAAAAAACCTAATTGTTTTCCCTGCAGAAGATCTGTTTTCACCTCTCACAATGATCTTTGTTTCCTGCCTTTTTGATTTTTTTTCACATTTCTTAATGCAGTCATTCTGAAACAGTGTTTTCCTGAGTCATTTTTAACAGCAAAAAAATCATGACACTGTGTTTGAGTTGGAACTGAGTGGAGGCTGAAAGATTATAGAGCATTATTAACTTCCAAAACTATAAAATGATTACATTTTCATTCATTATATATGAAGTTAAATTACTGAATCAATTTCATTTCAGTTAATTTTATTTATTGTTACTGAATGACCAATAACTTCTGCCTATATTCATAAAATAATCCACTTAGAAATGTCAAAAATTGCTACTGAGAATAGATGAAATTTCACCATCTATATGCCTGACCTAAGTAGAAAACTGCTAACATTGAAGTTTTCTTGTCTTCTAAAGGTCTTCTAGGCTAAAACTCAGGTATTAATACAGATGTCTAAGATGGAGATTAAAAAAAATATAATTATATGCCAAAGTTTGAATACTGCATTGCAAGTTGCTTTTGTCAAATTCACTAGGAGACTTCTGTGCCAACACACTACTCAAGAGGCTGATGAGTTTATGACAATGAGACTGACAGTGACATGCATTACAAATTAAAACATCAAAAACAAGCTACAAAGCATTACTATTTAAAAATATGAAAACAAGCATTTTAGACAGTTGTTGAATATTGTAAATGCCATCTGAATTTGTGAATTCTCTTAACTCTTACAGTAAGGTATATTTTATACCATTGATACTATTTAACGTCTTGCTGAACAGAATCTCAAACTAAAAATAGTTAAAGGAGAAAGAGGAAAAGCCACATGGAAAGCTCTTCTGGTATCTCAAGGAAGTTTTATAAATAATAATAAACATTGCTTTTATAAAATATAAGAAATATCAAATATTGGAATGCCAAGGGTATAGAAAGGCTGCACCTAGTTACTGTACAATGCATAGGGGGTTATGAAACTTAAATTATCATGCGTAGGTAAGTGGGAAGAACATAGTTATTTTGAGTTGTTACAGCTCATATAGTTATAGAACATAAGTGTGAAGTTTCCTATAAGTTTCAAGCAATCCAGTCTAGTTCAACATTAAAAGAATAATCTTCTACCTGTCTGTTTTATATAAATTAATGTCCTCATAAAAAAGGAAAGTGAAATATGAAGTAAGGATTAAGAAAGAAGATTGCAAGGACAATAACATGTAGTTTTCATGATAAATGAGGCAAACTAGCAAAACCATGGATGCAGAGATATGCCAGGATTAAATCCAATTACAAACAAATATTACAATTTTTTTAGATAATTTACTTCCGTTACTCATTAGTCAAATAAAAATGGTGCAGCACCTTACACAGGTTACTTCAGTTAGGACAAAAATCAATTTAGCAACATCAGTATTTCTAAGCAGAATGTTGAAGAATTTTTTCAAAAGAAAAGAAAAAAAGTAAAATTTACAAAACAAGTAGTATGATAAAGGACTTACATGGTAACAAAAAGCCCTAGACATCGTCTGTCGTCTACTTTTTGTCTGCTATATGGTGTACCTTGAGAAATGTTTACATTTGTATGATTAATAATGAACTATGAAGATTCTCTGATCCATGATTCATGTTTATCAGGCAGAAAAGGGATGACTGGCTGATCAGGAAAGAGATACGAGGACTCTTTATGAAGTGGCAGAGATGGCTTGTCCTTGCTTGGGTATTGTCTTACATACTATAAACCCAATGAAGCTTTTTCTCTACTATAATTCCTTGTAATCCCTAGTCTAGAGGTGTGTCAGGGAAAGGAGGTGGAGTGTGCATGGAATAAAGTATCCTTGAGATGTCTTGGATATGACATATCCTTAGCTGCTGCTTAAATTCACAGTGGGGTGAGACAGGGACGAATGCAGTCACTGTCATGTGGAATGACTGTGAAAGCATTTAGATTGCTGGACTGGGAAAGAAAGAAGACAAATGTGAAGACAACTGTGTTCTGATAAGCACAGTTCAGTCAATAAATCTACCTGAAAAATGAGATGGGAAATCACACAAGAAAGTCTTATATAAATGAAAAGAACTTCAAAAGGCAAATTTTTCACTCAAGCTATCTTAAGTATTCAGTTTCCTTGCTTGGGCAACCATTTAATTAGCAGCAAAATGTACCTACATAAAATAAAGGGGAAGCGGTAGGTAGGAGATAAACTTGTTAAGACTTCAGAAGCATTTAGATCAGTTTTGCAGTACATGTTAGAAAAGTGCTGAAACTTTAACATCCTACATATTTTTGCTTGCAATTCACAGTGGATTTCTTATTCTCGTCTGCATGTAGCATATCTGTTCCTCCCAGTGATTTTCACTTTATACAGATATTCTGTATCACTGTACTATTTTCACAGGGACTTGGTTCTTACAAAGAGTCCAACAGGACTTGCAAAACCCTCCTCACATTCTGTATATTAACATATAACTTCTATAGCATTTGCCAGCATATCATACCCCAGAGAACTCCCTGTGGTTCTGTGTATTCTTCTCCCATCAGCCTCAATACACAAATTTGTACCTTACTTGCAGCCTGGGACTTCTTAATGGCCAACAGTGACATGCCACATCGCGTAATGTCACATCTCTGTCATACATTTCAGGCTTCCAAAACCCATGGATTTGTTATTAAAGTTCTTTTCTAAATACTAAGTTCTTCAGAGGCATTTTCAGACTTTTTTTTAATGGAATAATTTTTGTTTGGGCAGGCTTTTAATCTTTTTAAACTACGCTAAAGAAGCCCCTTCTTTTCACACAGATAGAAATAGTTGTTATAACTGTGAGGTTCAGTTTCATTGAATTTGGATGCCTGATTAAGATCCTTCTGACTATTATATTTCACGTATCTACTGCTCTATCTCCTTAAGTTTTAATTACTAGTGGGGTATTCTGAGAATTTGAAGTTTTCATTAGATGAATTTAGAATTCCACTAGAAGAATGTACATTAGAATCTTAATTTTATTTCAAACATTCTCAGCTTTTAATAGCTTCTTTATTACATGTTGAACTCTTAGCATTGCTATTCATATGACATTTCATATTACAAGACTTTTTTCATGCTGAGTATGTATGTAGTCACAGTGTCACAGGAACATAAACCCAGGTTAAGTTGCAAGTATTAGACAAAAACCACTGATTTTATGTCAATCATGGGACAACAAACACTACAGATTCACTCTTTTTTTTTACAACATCATAAATAACTTAATTCTGTACATGTGCTAAATCAGGTGTCATTCATGTACCTGGAATTGATTTAGAGCAGTATAGAAAGTGTAAAGTGAACATAAATTCCATTATTTCATGCTCTGGTGAACAAAAATATCATCATGTGCCCAAATGAAAACCAAAACACATCTGTGCAGTCTACTCAGTAGAGTCTTGGAACTATAGACTAAATCTTAATAATGCAGTTATTTCTGAAAATGAGATCAGAGGTAAGCAGTTTGCCCTATGTAAAAATCTATGGAAATTTCTTTTGAAATAGTACAGCACCTTTGTTTGCATGGGTGACCTTTATGTCATCCGTGTTTTCTCATCTTTGTGAAAATGTTCATAAATTTGACCAGTTTGTAAGACTTTCAAATACTGTGAAGCCAGAAACCTTCAGATATCCCTTAGACTTTGGCTGTTAAATCTCAGCATAATTTATCTTCAGCAGTTGAAGAAGAAGCTTAAAAAAGTCACGATAGAGGAGAAAGGTAAAGGAGAACTCATGAATTAAGGATGCAGGAGGGCAGTCAGTTAAATGGCTAAAGTGGGTTGGCTGTGTAAAGCTGATGGTGACTGGGACTTTGACTGACTAAAATATAACAGGAAGAAGCAGATCTCAGATTGGCAAGTGAAGAATTGAAATGGCCTAGCAAAGGTGCTAAGATAAGATCTTAATGGTAGTGAGAGTGCATGAACATAGAGCAGTGCAAGCGAAGATGCAGACTTGAACTGTCCCACTTCCACAGTCTTCGAAAGAGTTTATAATTATATTTATCAACTCACTTTATAAGTGTCACGCTTTAGGCCCAGCCAGCAACCAAGCACCACATTGCTGCTCACTCACTGCCCTACTCCCTTCAACTCCTCAGTGGAATGGGAAAGAGAGTCAGGAGGAAAACACAGAACCCCAAGGGCTGAGATAAGATTAATTTAATAGAGCAAAACAAGGAGAGAAAAAACAACATAATAACAATAATACTAATGAAATAATGTATAAAATGAGTGACATAGATGGCAGCCCTTGTCAAAATTACTCAACCCTAGAGCCAGTCCCGATCCACCCTCCCCTTATATAGTGGGTGACATCAGTATGGTATCAAGTATCCCATTGGCTGATTCGGTTGTCTATCATGGCTCTGGTCCCTCCCAGCTTCTTGTGAAAATGAATCCTATCCTAGCTGACCACGGGACAGTAAGATAATAGCAATTTTATTAATTTTTTTTTAAAAGAATGTTAAAACACAAGGTACTTTTATTATCTGAAACCACTTCTCTTCCGCAAAAAAAGCTGACAAAAATTTAATTTTATAAAACTATTTTTCAAATTTTTCTTCTTGAGCTTTGAAGAATAATCTATTATCCAGAAATCTGAAAAAGATGCATAATACCTTGGAGGATCATATTCTACATTTTCCTCTTGCACAAGATGTATGAAGATAGGCAAGTCATTTACAGCACATCTTTCTAAGATGTTCCATAGTCATAGATGCCTAATTTTTTGAGTGTTTGACATAAGACTTGGCATCTGATTTGAGAAACTGTTGAGCAACAACTTTACTTTGAACTTTTCTTTGTATTTGTAAGGTCTATACCATGCTAAGTACTCTGTAAAATCGTGTTCTAAACTCTGACAGCTTACTCTGAATAACTTTGCTTTTTTCACCCTTATTGCAGTGTCTCATGTTGCCATCATAAAATAAGCATAATACTATGCCTTCCTCTCACAGAGGTTTTTAAAAACATTAATATATGTCAAGTACAGCAGTACCATATAAATAATCCCTTGAAGAGATAATGAAAATAATTAAATATTTTATTCTACATTCAGAAGTTTCTAGTAGTTTGCCTTGACCAAAGCCTAGAACCACTAAAGGACCAAAATAAATTATCAAAATATCTCTGAATAGCAGGTCAGTAACCACTTTATATCATTCACACTGAATATGAAGGAATTCTGTAAGAAAAAAACACTGTGCTGCGCATTACATGAAGGCACAGAAAGTTTCCTCTCCGACAATTCCTTGTATATGAGTTTTTGCTTGCAAAGTATTAATTATTACCATTCTGTGCATATAAGGATATTGTTTTCTTTCTTGTTCAGGTCTGCTCTCTGAATAAATCCTGGTCCAGTCTAGTAGAAAATCCTTCAGTAATAACATATCAGATGTATTTGTAATTCAGGAATCTTAGTTAGCAGACACTGTGTGTATTGCTAACCAACTAACTGCAAAGAACCACAATAATGTCTAATTTGTTAAAAATACTTTTCAGAACACTGTTGAACTGGAGACACTCAAAATATCTTAATTGATGTTAAAACTTTTTAATGCTTTATAAGACATTATATATCAATGAGGTTAAAAAAATATAGAGTATAATTTTCACTTTTCCGGTTGTCTCAGTTTTAGGATTACAAGGTTGTGATAAAGTGGGGTAACTAGAATCAGTATTTATAGTAAAGCAGTGAAAATAATGACTTTGTATCTGGCGTTGGGGTGATGAAAAATGATCTAAGTGATCCTTTTAATTCACTTGTATAAAGTGAGTTCAGGGGAATATACTTCAGTGGGAATTTCTGTCCATATCTTAGATTACATAAATGTGACAAAAATTTGTTATGGAATCAGCTGAAACTCTGAAGACATACCATCTCATATATATTTAAAGTCACTCACCAATTAAGAAAAATGTAAAATAACTACATTTAGGCTTTGCTATACTTGCAACAGGGAATTATTTGTTGTATCAGCAGACGTAAGAGGTGAAGTTTCCTCCCATACAAAGAAAAAATAAGGCTCCAGGTAAAACAATTTTTTACGAGTAGGATTACCATACATTATTTGTGAACCCCTGCTCAAATGAAACATCAAGACAGAAAAACTGTTTGGTTTTTTTGTTTGGTTTTTTGTTTGTTTGTTTTTTAAGGTAAAACAGTATTTGTCCAGGTAAAGACAAAGTTAACATCCTCCTCTTTTGGAATAATTCCCATGAAACAGGAAGGTTGCACATTACAGATCCTCCTTTCTACCAACAAGAGATAAGTTAAATATATCAAAGAATCTGTAATGAAATTATGGATCTAAATGATCAGAAATTAAGAAGAAAAACATTGAGTAAATGTCTAGGATAGTGCCACATGAAGGTAAGGTTCCAGTGTGGCTATCAGGTGAGGACCATATTGTTTTCATTTTGAAAAATGTATTTGAAAGGTAGATTTAAAATAGTATGCAAAGTCAGTGACCTTGTGTCCGGGTTTGAGTGAGAACAGAACAATTCTGTTCAGTGACTTTTGTTTTCATCTCAGTCTCTTCTTACTAACTGCACTGTTTGAAGTTAACAACATGTTTTTGCAGTCAGTGTCTGCTCGACATTTAGAGTTAGTACCAAGGATTGGTGTACAGACCAAGGTCACTGCTAGAACTTATGTACAACATTGGTAGGTCCAGAAAGTAAAGGGCCACACCTATGGGAAGGAGTGTCCAGGATAGGTGACCCTAAACTGACCAGTGAGGTATTCCATCCCATACCTATTATATTTGGTAGAAAGTTGAGGGATCATGAGGGTTAAACTCTTATCTTCTTTTCTTCGATGGCCAGAATCCAAGGAGGACTCTGTCCATTCTACCTTTAATCCCAATCTGTGTGTTCCTGAATGAACAAATCTTGAACAGTTTCCATGTGCCAGTGTGCCCAGTCTGTGACATGCCCTGTGCCTGCTCCACAGCATCAGTGGTGAGAGTGATGTAATCGCCATCAGAAGGGGTTGGGTTCAATACGGGTTTTGTATATATTTTGTATATATACCATTTTTGTTATTATTAGTTTCATTAAAGCTGTTCTAGATTTCTTTTCTAATCAGTAAGTCTCTCTCCCTTATTCTCTTTCTCTTCCTCTTTGGGAAGGTTAACAGAGAACGTCTGTTACAGGTCTAGTGGATGGCCCTGACCCTAAGCTTTGACACCTTGTCACAATGTATTCTGAAAAATCAAAACAACAGTAATGACATTTGAATTCCATAAAAGTCTCAACTATTTCAGCCTTGGAAATTGTCGGGTATGTTATGACAGTCTGTCAGGCAATTAACCAAGAGGTTAGGGACACTGCTGTGGAATTACGCACAACTGTGATTAACCTCAGAAATAATGTTGCAGTTAAGTGATAGCTTAGTTGCATGTGAGAATAAATTTACTCCAAAGTTGTTCAGTGCCAAAATGTTTATGTTCTACTTTAATCAATTCTCTGTCTAATCATAGAAGGACAACAATAAAATACATCTTTTATTGGAGGTTTTTTTTTAAAGAAAAAAGCTATAGCATTGATCTCGTACTTTATTTAGAGTAGTTTTAAGGCAAGAGGTGGTGGCATTTATTGTTTGGTTTTTTTTAATCTATTTTGAACTTACTCCTTTAAGCATGTTAATAAACATTTTTGCAGATGAAACATCGATACTACCAGAAGAATACCACTAATAACATACTAATCACCGAGAACATTGCCAGTGCTTCCAAAAAATAGACATTCTGTTGTAGTTGTCACCGTGCTAATATATTTTATTTCAATAATATGTGTATTGAGTTTTGAAGAACTAGTGTTTTGTGTAGAAAGGTGCATGTCAGGAAAATATTCAAGAATCATATGAAGGAAACAATTTTAAATGCAAATATTTACATGAGTAATGGATTCAAGGTGTTACCCATTGAGATAAAGAATTGAAACAGCTCCAGTCTTGTTTCCAATTGAAAGCAACCAAAGCCTCTTGAATTTTGAATATTAAATACTTCCAGTGAATTACTTATATAACCCATCAACCATTAATTATGTCATAAATTATTCTGAAAATAAATTAAGCAAGCAATAAATTATATTTGTTATTTCAGAAAATGTTTCATGGGTGATTTAGAAAATAAAGCCTATATTGACTAGAAAAATTATTTCTGAATTATTAGCCCAGACTTAAATTGTAACTTGTTTAAGGCTTCAGCTTGTCTGTATGGGGTATTACTGGATAGTTCCAAGTTTTGAAGGTGCCTTCCCTCAAGATCTTTGTTGTTTATATGATTTTAAAGAAAAAAAAAATCTGTATTAATATATATGTGATATATATATATATATAAAACCAGATTCTAGTGATGAAGCATTCTGAGACTGTCCAAGAATCAGAGGTGGAATTCATTGATCTCTCTTTTAATCCCTCCAGAAAGAACTATTGCAGAAAGATGCAGTAATAGAAAGTAGAGATTTGCTGGAGACAAGAACTATCATCTTTACATGTAGTGACCTATACTGTTGAAGCATTATGTCAACTGGCCAGAGGTAACTTACACTTAACAGTGATGGGGGTTATCATATGCTGCAAGCTGTGCCCTATGACAGATGGATCCATAAAAGACTACCTGGACCCATTAGGGAGAAATTATAAAGTTATAATGAGTGTTGTGTTAGATGTACATGGTGTATTAAAAATGTTGAAAGTCACAACTATCTGTCTGCCACCACTCCCCTGCCCGACCTAACCTTTCCAGATGGAATGTGTTTATTTGCCTTCCCTAGCTCTAGTTAGCATCATCAGTCATTAAATGAACAAAAGCCACTAGCATTAATTTGAGTGTGCCCACACCTGTGCTGTACTGCAAGCACATGGTAGCTTTCAGGTCTGTGTTGTGTTGCACATTCCCTCAGTCCCAGGATAGGCTCAGACATCACGTTCTAACAGAGGAGGCTGCAGGCAGCTCCACTGGGTACTAGCCATTATGTCTCCTCTGTTGCCTTGCCTTTATCAAACAGTTCAGCAAGAACTTCCCACGTGGACAACCTTTCTGTTTGACAATAGAAATGATAAATAGAGTTGTTTTATTCAAAGAAAATCCCATAATAGCTCAAACAACCAAAATGGGAAATTCTTTTCAAAGGACAGAGTCTGGCCAGTGTGGATCCAAAGCCTGTGTGAACCTACACCACTCAGGATACACAGCATCTAAAGGGTTATCTATACTGTTCTCTCCTGATGATGTTATCTGTAACAAATACATTTTAAATTATTGTCCTGGGTTTGGTTCGCGTTAATTATCACAAGCAGCTGCTGGCCCAAACAGTTGGAAGGGGACGCAACTGGAAAGGGCCACAGGCAGGATAAACAATGAACCAGCCAATGGGATATTCAATACTATACTGGCATCATGCCCAATATGTAAGGGAAGGGCAGGCCTGGGGTAGGGGTCTGAAATAGTTACCGGAGGTGAGTTGGAAACTAAAGTTATAATAAAGGTACAACATTGTTCACACATTAAGGAAAGGTATAATATAAAAGAAACTTCCAGGATGGAGTGCAGCTGCTACTGGTGTGCAAGGAATACATTCCGTGGTGGGTCCCTGGACAGCACTACCTGCAAAGCAGTGCAGAGGATGGAGCACAGTGAAGACTGCATCCAGACTCTGTGATGTCATTACAGAGGTGGGAACTTTATAGTACTATGGAACTGATAAGCTGTATATTTGCCACCACAGGCCAACAGTCTGTCATTTTTTGAGAAAATGCTGTCCTTCGTGTGAACTTCACTCTGTATAACCTCATTATAATACCAAAACACTAGCAAAAGACTACCTGCCTCCAAAGTGCAACCACCCCTCACTGAGCTTGCACCCTGAGTTTTCTTAATCTGTACTTTTAAAAGCGAAACAAGAGAATTTTACACCAATCCTAACAAAGGTATGTATGACTAGAGTCACTCAAGCTCCACCTTGAAGGTAAAAGAGAATATAAAAAGGGATTAAAAGAAGGGAGAATGTTAGGGAAGATATCATCTCAAATGAGTCAGGAGAGATGCCATTGATTACCTCTGAATTCTGGGATCAGTTGGCAGGTTGAGCTTCTCTTCCCCCCTATAAGGGCAGCTTTGGGTAAGGTCTGGACTTTTCCAAGTGCTTTGTCAGGAAAACTTACAAAACTCTACAGAGTTATTTTTAATTTAACACATTTTGTAGCCAGGTTCATAATCCTGATACTTGCACGTGCTTTTGCAGACAGCCTATTTATTGCTGGCAATACATAAGTATCCATAAGAACCTGTATTTCTGTTGCTTCAATCAACTGCACCATTCAAGTAGCCAGCATCAAAACTCTCTCATTGAGTGCCCCGTGAGTCCATAGAGCGCAACTACATGGGAGGTCCAGTGTGTTATCCACAATATTGGACTTATAACACCAAATCTGTGGTTCCCAACATGGGGCATGAAAGGTTAAGATAAAGACAAATCTGTCTGGAGTGTGTTATAACATTTTTGTCATATACCCTGTTTATATAGATTAAACAGTGCATCTGCACAATGTTGGTCCATCTGTTCGTGTGGTGGTGTTACATAAAACCTTATGTGTATGATGTGTTCCCTGTGGTGATGTTTATCATCTCTGCAAAATGGATTAGGACCATCATGTTGCTATACTGGATATTGTCAACCTATAATATGATTATAGCCCTGATCGTAAGGTTAGGTTGGTATGTGTCTACAGCATTGTCATTTGTTGGTGATCTCAACCAATCTATGGCCAAGACAGGGAAGGAGATTCTCTCAGTTTTTGAGACTTTTGAATATTCTTAGGATGTTCAGACCCCCATGCCCTAGTTGCTGTGTCTTCTGAATGTGTCCCAGGTCTTGTATAAGGTCACAGCAAATTTTTTCAGGCATACCACCCAGATATCGGCCCTGAGGTTGGATAGTTATGAGTGGCAGGGTGTGTGGGAACGTATAGGCAAGTGCCTAAGCCAATGGTCACCTCCACTGTTTTGGAATTTCACCTCTGAACAAAGGCAGAATCCCAATAAACTAGTAAAATATTTGGAAAAATTATGTTGTCAGCCTGGCAAGTCCAAAGACACACAAATCACTGCAATGTGTGAGGGTCTGTTCAATGCCTACTGTGTCCTTTTCAACACCATTCAGTGCCCTCAATGGAAAGGAAAGGTCTCCAGACCCAAAAATAGACCATCAAGTACTGCAGCTCTTCCAACCCTTGTGACAAGAACTGTGACCACTCAAAACCCAGCATCAGGTGCTGTAGCTGAACAAGAGGATCAACACCTGTCAGTACTGGTTGCCCCAATACAGAAAAAGAAATATATTAAAAAAATCAAAATCAACTGCCCCAGGGTTGGAAACACAGCCCTACCATTTGCCATAGACTGATCCACACTGCACTGGAACACACTGGAGTAAAGCTCCAGAACACCTGCAATACATTGGCGACATCATTGTATGGGGTGACAAAAGAGAACAAATTTTCATGAAAAGGACGAAAATAATTGAAAACCTCCTGAAGGACAGTTTTGACCTAAAAAGAAGTAAGGTCAAGTGACCTGCACAGGAGATCCAGTTCTTAGGAATAAAATGGCAAGATGGGTGCAGACAGATCCCAATGTATGTGACCAACAAGAAAGCACCTATGTCCCCACCAACCAGTAAAAAGGGAACACAGGCTTTCCTGGGTGCTGTGGGTTTCTGGAGGATGCACATGTGATGGCTGAAATGTAAATACAGAGAGGCCTGGTAGACTGACTGTATCACACTCCCACAAACCTGCCGGGGCAATTGCTATGTGCTCACAGATATGGAAGTAACCACTGGATGGCTGGAAACATATCCAGTTCCCCATGCCACTGCCCAGAACACCATCCTGGGCATTGAAAAACAAGTCCTGTTGTGACACGGCACTCCAGAAAAAACTGAGTCAGACAGCTGGACTCATTTCCAAAAGAGAGTGATAGAAGCCAGGGCCAAAGAGCACAGTCTTGAGTGGGTCTGTCACATCCCCTGTCATGTACCAGCCTCTTGGAAAACTGAATGATACAGTGGAGTGTTAAAAACTACACTGAAAGCAATGGGGAGTGGGACATTCCAAAACTGGGACACACATTTAGCAAAAGCCATCTCACTGGTTAACATAAGAGGATCTACCAATCAAGCTGGCCCTGCCTGATCAAAACTGCCACATGCTGTAGAAGGGGATAAAGTCCTTGCAGTGTACATGAAGGATGTCTTAGGGAAGACGGTCTGGGTTAGTTCTGATTCAGGCAGAAACAAACACGTTTGTGCGATTGATTTTCTTCAAGGGCCTGGGTGTACCTCATGGGTGATGAGAAAGGATGGAGAGGAATGATGTGTACCACAGTGGGACTTAATTTTGGGTGAAAATGGACAGTGAATTAAATTTTATGTTGTTAATTGTTAAATAACTTTGCTGTTAGAATAAGGTGTGGATAATGTCCTGGGTTAGTCTAGGCTAGGATTAATTTTTACCAGAAGCTGGGAGGGGGTCACAATCTGGGTAGACACCCGAACCAGGTAAAGTTACTCAATATCAACCAGATGTCATGCCCAGTATGCAAAGGGGGAGTGCGGGCAGGCAGAGTGCTGGAGCTCGAGTGCTGCTGGGGACAGACAGCCTCTGTCTAGCTTCTCTGCCAATTTTGCTACTGCTCCTTTGTGTGTATGTACTGACATCATGCCCCGTCTGTAAGGGCAGCAGCTAGGACAGTCTGGGGAGAACCAGGGTTTCCTGATGGTCAGTCGGGACCAGCTCATGGGGCAACATTCTTTCTTGGGTTTGTTCTATATTGCTCATTTTGTGTTTTGTTTCATAGTTATTGTTGTTGTTTCTTATCCTTTTGCATTGTATTAAATTCTCCTTACCACAACCCACAGGGTTTTGTATTTTTACTATTTTTTGTATAGCTGCAGTGCTTCCTGAAAATCTGCTCTCTCACCCATAAGTCACAACTATGTCCTGTCCAAGTGATAAGCAAAAGGACAAAAAGGCCCCAGTAGAAAGAGCTGTAACTAGTGCAATATAGTAATTGTTCTCATGACAACAGCTCATTTCTTTTCTGGTCTGCTCCAGTGTACACAGATACTCACATACACAGATGTGCTACTCTTCGCATATAATCTGTCTGCATGATGCACATGCTTGATGCATTCATAGTAGCCCGGTCCCTTCTTGGAAGCACTGAATATTCTCTAAAAGGATGAGTGGCTTCTTGCTGTTTCCTGATGTTCAAAGCGTGCAGGTTGTCTGCTGTTGAAAAGGGTTGAAGGTTGGGGCTTCAAAATAAACCATATTGCTTACCACTGCCATTACTTCTTAAATATCTAATGTGTCCGATTTAGAGATTTAGGTTTATGACTGTCTCATTAGAAGCCAGAAATTTATCAATAATTTCCACATGCATCAGTACTCTCTTGACTTGCATGTTTGCTTACATTTTAAAGTTACAGGTTCATCTTTTTCTTACACTTACGTGTTTTACTTGCTTGCCTTCTTCCTTGCAAAAGCAACAAGAATACAATATGTTGCCTCAGTTGAGAAGTATAATGTTTAGGGCTTTCATGCATTCCCAAAAGATGATTTTCATGTGCTGAAGGGAAAAAAAAAAAAAAAAACCCAACCTGAAATTAAAGTCTCTGCAGTTTTTCTTGTGCTGTAAACATTGACAAAAAAAGGCTTATTTCAGGAACTGAAATATACTACAGTTAAATAAATGTAATTTATTTCCTCTGTGAAAGTCTGAAATGATACCATGGTTTTCTGCTTAGAACTGTCTGGATTATTCACAAAGTGTGAATTAAATCTCAAAGACTTAGATGCTCAGTGTTCTGTACACACCTAATTTACATCAAAGCTCGTAAGATTAGATATGACTGTACTTTGAAGATGCACAAAGTTTACTGTAATCCTAGAACAGATGGTCATGTTAAAAGAATAGTTGGTTTAATACCTAACTGGTTTTCAACATGAAAGTGGGTTAGAAATGTTTTTAAATACAGCCTACTCCAATGACTCAGGGTGTCAAAAAGCACAACTTTACAATTGTACTTCAAGAAACATTTTTATCTTTTCTTACTCTGTGTCTTCAAAGACATCCTGATTGAATGGTGGAAATGAAGAGCAAACTATATGGGAGTAGCAGTTGAATTCTTTTTAAAGAAAATGTGAAGAATGCTTGTTTTTTTATGACACTTGTTATTTGTTATTATTGTTAAGTATTTAGAAGATTTACCTATCATCAATGAAATAGAACACAGATAGAAAAAGAATTCTTAATCAGTAACCTTTTGCCGAGAAATAGAATTTTAGCAAAATCAAGTACGAAGAGTGTCATATCCAGGCAAGGTGCATCTAGAAAATAGAGCCCAAGAAAGGGCAGAAAATTTCTTCACAGAGCCTATCTAAACAGCGCACCAAGACTCAGATGTACTGTGAAAAAGGGGTTTTGCAGAAAGAAACCAGCAAGAACGTTTTGCACATTTACTTGTTCTTTCACTAGATGATCATATTACGGCAGAAAAGAGAACCTATAATTGCCATAACTAATACCTACAAAAAAATTCAGTCTTAAATTGTGTGATTAAATTCTGTAATGCTATACTAATTTGTTATGGGAAATAATTTGTTACAGTGGGTTTCCTTTTATATGTCAGCCCTTTTTATCATTAACAGATTTTCCAATATAACTGTTTCAAGAGTGGCTTTGGGGATTTTTTTCACCCTCTTTTATATACAGATTCCTTACAGACAAATTTGAAGTGAGGCGGATGACAGGTGACATTGC
Source organism: Todiramphus chloris collaris (assembly GCA_025345505.1). NCBI lineage: Eukaryota > Metazoa > Chordata > Aves > Coraciiformes > Alcedinidae > Todiramphus > Todiramphus chloris. The sequence goes on from JANVCC010010369.1 coordinate 8,121,464, forward strand.
TAAATTAGTTTGGAGTTATAACACCCATCTTTTGCATCTAAAGTAGATTAGCAGAGTACTTACAAAAAGGGGGAAAAAAAAAAGAACAAATTCAAAATATACACTTTTATTTACAATTTTATTCCAAAATCTTTTATTCATAGCAAGGTTGAAAATACCTTTAAAATTGTAATGTCTTTGTAAGCTTCTAATGTCAGAAGAAAATACCGGTCCATGTATTTGAATCTAACAATTTAGGAGAGAAAATGAAGCTTGCAATCTTTTAACAATTATCTGCCCCATTTAAATGAATATTGTAATGCCCAATTCTTCCTATGTAAAAGATCATGTTGTAGCAGAAGAGATTTAGGAGGCAAATGAGAGAATATCTTACATAAGTTACCGCTGTGACTGGTGGCAAGGCAGAAGTATGTTGTATGCAAGTGCTGCCTGTAGCAGAATTGTTTTTCAGACCATGCTTTACACTCAGTCAGAATTTCCATTTTACATCCTTATTTTCTCAGAGGAATGCCTACCTCTGAGAAACTTATGACTATTTATATATATATATATAGTTCACAATACAAATTAAAAAATTTACTTTTTATAAAAAATTAGAAGTTTGCATTTAGTAATGAAAGTTTTGACTAACGAAAAAAAAAGGAAAAAAAGAAATCATTCTAAAAGTCCTGCAGTAAGCAGGAACCTACTAGAAGACAATATAATGAACCATCAATACTTGCTAACATACAGACTTGAAAAGTCTTTCTTCAGGTTGGTGTGGCAGACAAATCCCCACTACTGTTGCCTCTTTTGCCTGCAGATGGTGATGATGCTTACGTCTTTCGTCTTCCTTCTCCTTCCCCTCCATGCATCGTTCACTCTCCCTTCCTCAACCTGGTGTGCATATTATGTACCTAGTTTATCTTCTCTGTCTTCTCCCTTCTCTGATTGTCTCAGAGGGCTAGGAGCAGGCTCCTTGCACCTGATAGAGAAGCCACAGATGTGAATAAACAGCAACCTGCTCCTGAACACCGAGAGGCTCTGAGGAGGAAGGTGTTGGTGGTAGTACAGGTGCATAGGTACAGAAATGACCTCCAAAGAGAAGGCCCCTTCTCATGTCCTCGTTCCAGGTATCTGTCATGACCAAATGACAGGGGTGAAGAAGGGTAAGAAAGAAGGGTGTTGAGAATCCAGGTTTGTTTTTTTTTTTCCTGCCTATAGGGGGCACACATGGTCACTAGAGAATGCATCCAGTCAAAAATAAATCCATAAGGAAATCTCATCAAACCTACCTTCTTTTGTGACCTTCACATACTCCTTTCCTCAGTCTTACCACTCTCTCCTGCCTTTAAAAACTCCCCCTTCTGCTGAGGAGCATAAAGAATCATAAAGAGAATCAATGGAATAGGCTACAGGAATTGTTAATGGCAGCCAGGCAATGGCTCACCTGATTGCTGGCTGGTAGCACAGAGGTGGCTTTCTAGTCAAGTCAAGCAGGATTCAGGATGTGCTGTGATAACTGCACTGAAACCATGGGCAGGAGAGAGAGTCATCTTTACAGGGAAGGTTAAGGACTGACAATTTGAGAAAGGCACAGATAACAGAGGTTCAGGAAAGGCATTCTCTTCTGGAGAGAGTACTTGCAGATGAAGAACATAGGAACTTAGGACAATTAGCACAAGGTTGAAGAATGGAATGGGGGTTTTGAGAGTACTATGGCTAAAAGTGACTAAGGGAATATAAGGCAGGTCTAACATTTAAGAAAAATGCTTAGTAGGTCAGGGATGAGGATGGCTTTTCTAGATCTTATGGTGCAAGGGTGGTGGAGGTTAGGTAGTGTGGACTCCTACAGCTCAAGAATCAGGGCTGCAGTGTATTGATTTATGAGCAGGTCATTGTATGACTTGTATGTATATGGGAAAAGAAGGAAGTTTTGTAGTGTATGTCTGATCTCAAAAGTTTGATACTTTCTATGGTGGACTGTTGTCTATTTACATTTAGAGCAATATCCAGTTGACAATTGGTAAGTTAAATGAAAAGTCTCTGTAGTTTTCTTGCAGAGTTTTTGTAAAGCTGTTTGTCCTGTTCAGGTTAGTTATCACAAGCAGCTGCTGGCCCAAGCAGTTGGAAGGGGCTGCAGCTGGGCGGAGCGTCAGCCACGATAAACAACTGAACCAGCGAGTGGGATATTCGATACCATACTGACATCATGCCTGCTCTATAAGGGGAAGGCTGGCCCCGGGGTGGGGAGTGCCTGTTTTCAACTTGTTTCAGCACGTACCTTCAGCCTGTGGTCAGAGCAGGGAAAGCTGTGTCTCAGGTGCCAGTAGGGCATCACAGTTTCTATCATTTGCTTTGTATGTTGTTTCATTAGTACTATTGTTATTACTGTTGTTTTCTTCTTTCTTTGTGTTGTTTTATTAAACTACCTTTATCTCAGCACACAGAGTCTTCCCTTTTCCTTCCCTGTGATTGTCCTCATCCCACGGGGGGGGGGGGGTGTGTGTGGGAGGGAAAGTGGTGGGTGAGTGGCTGTGTGGTGTTTACCTGCCAGCAGAGGTTGAACCACGACAATGTTAATTGATATTTTGTAACCAGAGTTTCATGTTTACAGTTTTTTGCTTTTCAGAAACATTCAATAACTATACAAGAAAAGACAAAAGCCTTAACAGTTCCCTTAATACATTTCAACCAATTCCCATCCTTTCTGGCAGTCTGTCCAATCACTGTCATGTGACTTTTTTTTTTCCTGTAGAATTAGAAAAATATTTTTGCATGAAATATCACAAACCAGTTTCCAAAGGAGTTTCTTTAGATTGTAAAGATGCCTTTTCTATCTTTTAGTACATAAGTGTTACAACATGAATTTAAATCCTAATAAATTAATAGTTCCTGCACAATTTCAGCTTCCCAGAATTTTAAGCTTGAATTCCAGTAAACCAGTATGAAAGACAAATTTCTCAGCTTCCAGATTTAGTAAGACTTTTAATGACCTATTGCCTTAGAAAATCTGACCTAACAGTTTATGACTGAGATAACATCAGTTAATCTTCTTCTTTTAAATAATCCCATTGTACTTTTAATACCTAAATGCTTCATACTTCTGTGCAAGTACCCTGGACTAAATAGAGCAGTTGTGTATCGTTTCATATCCACTCTTAATTCACTTTACACTCATTTCCAGTCTTAGCCTGTGTTGGGGGTCGGTCAGTTGGTGGGTGGGCTGCTGAGAAGTGCCTGGGAGGAGCCAACACACCCACCACTAATCAGGCTACAAGAGGCTTCCCAGAGCCTCCCCACAGAGTCGCAGCCCACATAGCAGAGAGAACGGTGCTTGTGGGTGCCCAAGTGGTACTGCAGCTGCTTACAGCTTATTAGGTAGTGTGCTGGACCTCTACTTGTTTACGAGGTAAGCTCACGTGTCAGAGGGATCCGAAGCGAACCCGGCAGCGGTGCTCAGACCCACAGTGAGACAGTGGCATCGGCAAGCTCTGCTGTCAAGTACCGTGCTTTATTTCCTCCGTTTTTCAGGTGGACTGGGGTTCCCTGGCCCAGGGAAGGCTCAGGCAGGGGAGAGAGACCCTCTCGCGAGTGAATGAGGATTCGCTCCTGTATGTTCCCTGGCAAAATGGTTTCTACTAGGCTAAGGAAGGTCACTCTCCTGTTGCCAATCAAAGTGGACGCAGAAACACAGGCAGAGCTCCCTGGGAAAGACGTGGGAGTTCAGATGAGAGGCTGTAGGGAATGCCACAGCCTGCTCCTGGTCTCAGAGGGCCCCCCTCATCAGGGCTGTGTGCGCTGTGAGCAGGTGGATGATTTGCTTCACCACGTGGCCCCGATGGAAGATGAGGCTGCGAGACTTAGAGCTGAGGTAGAAAGGCTTAGGAGCATCAGAGAATCAGAAACTGAGATAGCCCGATGGAGCCAAGCTTTGTGCTCCACTCATACGACCGATGGCACCCATGATCAAGGGGACAATCTATCCTGTCCCTCTGAAAAAGAGGACAGAAACCTTAGCGAAGGTGGCGAGTGGAGACAGGTTCATGGTTATGGCAGAAGGCGGGCACCCCCCTTGCCTGCTTTGCCTCCCCTGGTGCCTCTGAGGAATAGATATGAGGCCCTCCGGGAAGACACCCAGTCTCTTATTGTGACCAGCCTGAGGGTAGGGGCATGGGAGAAGGGAAGGCTTGGAGGCAGGTCCCACCTTGGGGAGGGGGACGGGTACTCCCTCCACCTCCTCCTCCCCCCGCATTGCCCACGCTCAAGGGGTATGGATCTCTTGAATGTGACACTCCTACTGATGAGGATCCAGTTGGTAATTCTCACACAGCTTGTCCCCCAGCCTCACAACTTACGACCTCCTCATGGAGGAAGAAGAGGAGAGTTGTTGTAGTGGGAGACTCTCTTCTGAGGGGAACAGAGAGCCCAATCTGTAGACCGGACCCATCCCACAGGGAAGTCTGCTGCCTCCCTGGAGCTCGGATTAGAGATGTTAAAAGGAGGCTGCATGAATTGTCGCGCCCCTCTGATTATTATCCCTTGATAGTTTTTCAGATAGGTAATGATGAGACTTCTGAGAGAAGTTCAAAAGCAATCAAGAAGGACTTCAGGGCACTGGGGTGACTGGTTCAAGGTTCAGGAACACAGGTGGTGTTCTCCTCTATCCCTCAGGTAGTAGAGAAGGGCACAAAAAGAGGATGGAATACCTATATAATTAACAATCGGCTGAAAGACTGGTGCCACTGTCAGAATTTTGGTTTTTTTGATCATGGAGAAGTTTATTTGGCACCTGACCTACTGGCACCAGATGGAATACAGCTGTCACAAAGGGGAAAAAGGATCCTCGCACAAGAGTTAGCAGGTCTCATTGAAAGGGCTTTAAACTAGGATTGAAGGGGGAGGGGGATAAAGCCAGCCTCAGTGCAGATGGGCCTGTAGACAGCCTCCAGCCTGTTGTCCTACTTGGGGCGAGTGATCTTGATACTTGTGATACATTGGACAACAGAAACATGTACACCACTAGTGGGGTGGTGGCTGCAGAAGCGATCAGGAAACCGGAACTGAAGAGGGAAGGGGATAAAACCCGCTCCTCCAGCAATGAGCCTGGGGGTGCGGGGCGAAGGATGGGGGTGAAGTCAGTTGCAGAGATTGGGTTCCTCTGTACCAAGGCACACAGACTTGCTAGTGATGAGCCTGATGAGCCTGGGGACAACCTTCAGTCTGCTGTCCCACTTGAGGCAGATAGTACTGGTATGTGTGACCACAATCACACAGAGGTCTCTGATAGACTAGTGGCCACAGAGGTGGCCATAAATGGTTGTATAAAAAGATTAAAAACTCTTAACTCTACTCCCTCTCTGAAATGCTTATATGTCAGTGCACGGAGCATGGGGAATAAGCAGGAGGAGTTAGAGATATATGTGAGAATATACAACTATGATATAATTGCTATTACTGAGACGTGGTGGGACAGCTCCCACGACTGGAATGTTGTTTTGGAAGGTTATGTTCTATTCAGAAGAGATAGGCCAGCAAGGAGAGGTGGTGGTGTTGCTCTCTACGTGCGAGAGCAACTACAATGTATTAGGTTCTATCCAGGAGGGGAGGTAGAACAGATTGAAAGCTTATGGGTAAAAGTCAAGGGACATGGAAAAGGGAATAAAATTGTTCTGGGTGTCTACTACAGACCACCAAACCAAGAAGAAGGTGTTGATGAAGCCTTCTACAGTCAACTGGAAGTGGCCTCTAGAACACCCTCCCTGGTAGTCATGGGTGACTTCAATCACCCTGATATCTGTTGGAAAGCCCATACAGCCAGGCATACCCAGTCCAAACAGCTCTTGCAGTGCATAGATGGATTAGTAACTGGTTGGACAATAGAGTCCAGAGAGTGGTGGTCAGTGGTGCCAAATCCAGCTGGAGAGCTGTAACCAGTGGAGTCCCCCAGGGATCAGTGGTGGGTCCGGTCCTGTTCAACATCTTTATCAATGACATTGATGACAGGACAGAGTGTCTGCTCAGCAAGTTTGCTGGTGACACAAAACTGGGAGGATTGGCAGATACACCTGAAAGCTGTGCAGCCATCCAGCGAGACTTGGGCAGGTTGGAGAACTGGGCAGGGCAGAACCAAATGAGGTTTAACAAGGATAAATGTAGAGTCCTGCATCTAGGTAAGAATAATAAATTACACCAGTACAGACTGGGAGGTGATCTGCTGCAGAGCAGTGTTGTGGAGAAAGACTTGGGAGTCCTGGTGGGCAATAAGTTCTCCATGGAGCAGCAATGTGCCCTTGTGGCCAAGAGGGCCAATGGTATCCTGGGGTGTATCAAGAGGAGAGTGTCCAGCAGATTGAAGGAGGTTCTCCTCCCCCTCTACTCTGCACTGGTGAGACCTCACCTGGAATATTGTGTCCAGTTCTGGGCTCCCCAGTTCAAGAGAGACAGGGGTCTGCTTGAGAGAGTCCAACAGAGGGCTACAAAGATGATGAAGGGACTGGAGCACATGCCTTATGAGGAGAGGCTGAGACACCTGGGGCTCTTTAGTCTGGAAAAGAGAAGACTGAGAGGGGATTTGATAAATGTTTATAAATATATGAGGGCTAAGTGTCAAGTGGAAAGGGACAGCCTCTTCTCATTCGTGCCTTGTGATAGGACTACGGGAATGGATATAAGCTGGAGCACAAGAGGTTCCACCTTAACATGAGGAGGAACTTCTTTACAGTGAGGGTCACAGAGCAAGGGAACAGGCTGCCCAGAGAGGTTGTGGAGTCTTCTTCTCTGGAGATTTTCAAAACTTGCCTGGATGCGTTCCTGAGTGACCTGTGTTAGGGTAGATTAGGTTGTGTAGGGTAGATTAGGTTGTAGGGTAGCATATATGATCCTGCCCTGGCAGGGGGGTTGAACTCAAAGATCTCCAAGGTCCCTTTCAATCCCTAACACTCTGTGATTCTGTGATTCTGTGGTGGTTGAATTTTGTGGCTAGATTCAAAATATTTGCGACAGTCTTTTCTATGATCATTTTTTCAGACTGCTGGTGTTTAACTGAAATACTCCATTCTTTGCTTGTTTCTTGCCAGTTTTCATTGGTATAGAAACTGAACATGCCACTTTGTGTAGCTGTACTTCATTGTAGCTGTGGAAATTTGAAGACATGAATGAAGTTGGTGGTTGGATGTAAGGTTTTTGTCTTAGATTTGTATAGTTCATATGTGTTCTTACTGATTTTCTATTGAGAAAGAGGAGGGAATAAAAATACCAATGAAAGAATGGTATGGTAGGTTTAATTACAGCATACAGCCCCAGTTCAGCATCAGAATCTGCTGGCAAAGATCACTGGAGACATGCAGTCATTTAAAGATCAAATAAATTTATGTAAAATAATGTCAGTGAAAGTTGTAAATGTTAAGATTTAAAGGCAGTAGATGATAGAGATAGGTATAGTAATAAAACCAGAAAATCAGTATAAGAAAAAAATATAATAGAAGCTGAAACTAGCCAAAAGAGAGGAAGATATGTTAAACATTCACTAATAATATTAGCATTGCAAAGACTTCAATTCGCTAATGCAAAGACTTCAATTCGCTAATGCAAAAGATCAGTCTTTGAGAAGGAGTTACGGTCCTCTTAAGAAGGAAAAGTTGGCAACTGGAAGACTGATAGAAATCCATCACAAAAGAAAATTTGATCTAAGTAAAGGAATTTGGGGACATTCTAATGTCACTGAAATTGTGATCAGCTATAGTATCCTTTTGTCCAATAATGGGCAAAAGACATGTTAATAGATTAATTTTAATAATAGGGTTAATATATAGCTAAAGTGAGAAGTTATTTTGGAAACAAGGCTGGATTTACCAACTGAACTCTTATCTCTACCATTTAAAGGGTCAGAACACCACCTAACTTCAGGAAGAAACCATGAGCTGTCAGAATTAAACATAAGCATTTGAACTACAGCACCTTAATTGGCTTATTATATTTGCTACTACAGAAGTTTTCTTATCTCTTCTACTGTTAGCTTTTAAAAATCATCATTAGTCACAGCATTTTTTTAAGTTTTCCAAGTCATACTTGTGTCTTATATTCTGCAAAGCATCAGAACTATATTCTGCTGCAGTCTGTGGTAGACAGGAGAGACTGGGGCAATTTAATGCACAATAAAGTAAAAAGAGATTGCATTTTTAATTCTCATATTTATTTAATCAGTGAGTGGCATTTTCTTGGAGTTTAAATTCAGTTTATCATCATCACCAAGCTTCCATGTTATCATATGAGCTGGTAACTCAGGGTGCATTGATAAGGACACAGATTTCTGTGCTTTAATGGCTATGTAAGGGAGAGTTGTGCCATAACAGAGACATCAGAGAGCTTTTGAGCTCTTACCCTAATTGGATAGTTTGACTATACCACTAAGGCAGGCATTGCGTTATAAATTTTATTTTCCCTTTAACACTTCATATAGAGGATAGGGTGTGTAAATCCTCTTCAAACCTCTTGTTTTAGCCTGTCTGTAGATTTATGGAGGGAATACTGAAATGATTATGAATTCTTTGTGCTGCTCTGCACAGCAACATTGATACAGAGACTACAGGAAAGACTTTCTTTTCTGTACTCATTTCTCAGTCCATAGGGTTATTGCTTCCCTTAAAAAAAGCCTTGGGTCTTGCACAGTATCTGCAAAAGGTCCTGATGACAAAATATTACCCAGTGCTACCCTATATTCAGGGATAAACCACACACTACAAGTGTAATCTCTTTTTCATTCAGTGGAGTGATGAAGACTCTCAGGAATTGGCTTGCACTGTACCAGCACTGCTAGTCTGCACAATAGGGACAAACACAAAGTATGAGGTGTGGGTACTGTGCACTGTACCCTAAATGCAGAATGTAGACTTCAACACTTATAGAATCATTAAGATTGGAAATGACCTTCAAGATCATCAAGTCCTACTGTATACTAAACATTATCATTATTATATTTGACAAATACCTTTGATGGTGTGGTATAATTTAGAGTAATCCTGAAGCCCCTCTCAAGTGTGCTGCAGCTTGGTTCCTAGAGCTAAGTCCTCAGAGGCCCTGCTGTTCAAGTTATGACAGAACACATCTTTGAGAGTTACCAACTGTTAACATTTCAGTTTTCATGCAAATATCCAATATATTCCTACCATCAAGGCCCATTTATCTCACACACCCACAAAATACAGATTTATTTATTTTAAACATTATCCTCTAGTAAGTAAAACTAATTCCAAGATAATTTAGAGTCCTAGAGAATATTTGTATTCATGCCATTGGACAGCAGATCATTCTCTGCTAACTGAGTGAAAATATACTTCCTTGGTTTTAGGGTTCATTTCAGTATTGAACTTTATTGTAATAATACTGTCTATAAAAATAATTAAAAATGGTTCTGCTACTATTTTCAGTCTGGAAATCAATGAATGTGTAGCTAACCAGTAGTCTTGCTTATCTTCCATGGTCATTTACACATTTATTGGAATTTTTCCATCCATTCAAACCTTCCGGAGAAATAGCACAGGTTCTTTTCTTAGTAATGCTTAGAGGCATAGAAAAGCACAGGGCATTTGATAGACCATAAAAATCAACCTCTCTCTCTCTCCATATATGTTCTGCTTTACCCATTTTTCAAAATGAGAGGCACTATAATAAATAGTGTCTCTTGCCACTATACAGACACAGTGATTTGAAAAATCACCCTCATTATGCTAAATTTGCAGGGGTTTGGTTTTTTTTAAACCCCAAACTGCAGTTAACTGTATCACTGCTGTATATTTGCATTTATTTGAACTTGAAATTTTTTTTTTTTTCAGAAAGGTTTTTTCAATAGGTCTATCAATATAACCAGTAAAGCATTAATTTAATTCTTCTTATTTTTATGTTTCCTTCTAGTTATGGTTTTAATACACGCTTCATTATTTCCCAAAGATACACAGTATGAAGCATGTGCTTAAAAAAACAACAAACCAACCAAAAAAACAAAACAAAAAAAAAAAAAAAAACCCCCCCCAAAAAAAATAAAACAATTGACAAGAAAAATTTAATCTAAATATAAAAAAAAAAAAAAGTCAATAGAAATCATGTAAATGAACAACATTGAAAAGGATGAAATTTGGAGAAATAGCACCAGATTTGGACTCTCATTAACAAAAGTTGATCTTTGATGTATGATGTGAAAATGGACAACACATTCAGGAGTTAGGACTCATCCAAAATCAAGAGATAAGCATGAGAAAGAATACAAGGAAGACTGGGAAGGAGTTGCAAAGCAAAAATAATAGGGGGAATGCTAGGGCTAGACACAGGAAAGTTGTAAGAGTGATTAGATGACCTGATCTTAGAATTATAGAATAGAATCCCATCACCATACCAGACAGAAAGACAGAGTTCACAGGAGATTTTCATGGGTGGTTTTAGTAGATCCCCTGGTCTGCCTAACCTAGAGAATATCTAAATTGCACTTAGACCACTGAAGTTCCTAGGCACCTTGTATTTTTGCTTTTCTCATATGCAGAACTGGCAATGTCAGAAAGGCATGTCTCAATGCCTGTTACGAGTGGGTGATAGCAGAATTCAGTCAGGCCAGCCATCCAGGTCCTGATTTAATAGACCTGCTCATCACATGGTTCAGAAAAAAAAAAAAAAAGAGCTCTATCCTGAGAAGCTTGCAGCTGAAAATCTGTGGTGTAAAAGCTTTTTTTAGAAAAGGACAGATGTGTTCTGAAAAAGCAAGCAAACAAACAAAAAAACCCAACAAACCAAACCATTTTTTTGCCAAGCTGGAGCAGGACTGGAAAAGGGAAGTGTGAGACACATACCTCTGCTTAGCACTTCTTATAGCAAGCACAGGAAACTAATTTTGAGCTTCCTGGCTTTTATATTCCTCATTCCTGCTAAGCCTTTCCTGAACTGTGAATTCCAGTATCTGAGAGAGCTTTTGTCTTAGTTCAAACCTCAGACTCATTTGTAAAGCCAGTACAGCAGAGGGAATGACATGCACCTCACAGGGTCCAGGCCCTCTCAACCATGCAAAGCAGAACTGTTTTTCAACAGTGATGTAGTTTTCATTCTGTGTCGTTATTACTTTTTCTTGTTGTTGTTGGCTTTGAATAAATTCACTGATTTAAGAACTTACATGTAAATGTCTTTTTTCTTTCATTTGATTTCCTTTTGTAATCTGCTTTTTCTCACCTGATTTGACTCTACCCCAGACGCTCCATTGATCTAACAATGAGAAATTCAAGTACGGTCACAGTACCAACTGTTCACAATGCAAATGCAATTAAGACAGTAGCCTTCAAGACTCTTCTTGAGGATCTTCCTTGCATATAGGTTTGCTCATTGTGGGGTTTGACCTCGGCTGGACGCCAGGTGCCCACCAAACCACTCTATTGCTCCCCTCCGCTCCTCTCAGCTGCACCAGGGGGAAGAAGAAAAGATGAAACTCATAGGTTAAGACAAAAGCAGTTTAATGAAAAGCAAAGCAAGGCCTCATGCAGAAGCAAAGAAAGCGAAGATTCATTCTCTACTTCCCATCAGCAGGCAATGTCTGGCCCCTTTCTGGGGAGCAGGACCCTAGATACGTAGTGGTTGTTCTGGAGGACAAGTGGATGTCCCCCCTATCCTCCTCCTTTAACCAAGCTTTTATCATTGAGCTGATGTCATATGGTATGGAATATTCCTTTGGTCAGTTTGGGTCAGCTGCCCCAGTTGTGTCCCCTCCCAAGATCTTGTCCACCATCCCACTGTGGGGGGGAATGTTGGGAAAAAAGCCTTGGCATCCTTATCATCACAGCTAACAGCACATGTGACTGTTTAACATTACATATGTTTTTGTGCCACTACATGCGAAGAACTCAAGAGTACATGGAAGTGGGCTAGAAAGGGTCACTAAAACACGTCAAATTTACATTCAATTTTTAATGAATATTCATGGATATTTTTTCTGTTATTTGCCAAGCTGAATTTAAACCAGATTAATTTGTAGTTCTTGAGTCTGCCACCACCCACCACAAGAGATAAAAAGAAATGGAGTGGGCTTGGCAGGGAAGCTTAAGCTAATGGGATAGGGAGCTCTACATCATGTTCTGGCTCATTTAAATGAGGCTATTGTCTTCCCGGATTTAAAAACTCTCACTTTCTTCTTAATGAAAGAGGTTTAATTGGTTAGATTGAGGAAACACCTGATATTTTTCATGAGTTTCCTATCACATGGCTTTGTTCTCAGACTTCAATATATCAGTCTTCTGAAGTGCAGGGACTTTAAAGGAGATTACTACTGTAGAGTATTAAAAAGTGTTACAAAGCTATGCTCAGCAATACTGAAGATATCATGAATTTTAATTGAAGTCAGACAGACTGTTGAGTTATTGTGCATATTCTAGATAAAAAAACTACACATAGTCTTTCTCTGAACAGAAATTTTAATATTTACACTATAGAACTGATCAAAAGAATACATTATATACAAATATATATGAATAAATGTATTTATGCATACAAATTTCAATTGTATTTCTTCTACCAAGCACTTGGTTGTATTAAGTCATATATCATTACAGTTCATTTCATTAAGATATAAGTATATTGTTCTTTGCAACAAATATTGTCCTGGTTTCACTGGGACAGAATCATATTAGTATCATTAGTATTAGAATCATTAGTATTTTGGAGTCAGGCAGGGCAGCTGATCCAAGTTGGCTCTATCCCATACCATAAAAATCATATGTGGGGGAAGTTTGCTGAGGATAAGGGGGTCTCCTGGTCCTGCTTCTCTTCCTACTCCTGAGGACTGCCTTTCTCTTTATTACCACCATACATTTGCCAGGCTGAGTGTACCTTTGTTTACTTTATATTGGCATTGCTCTTAGTTTGTCTGTTTCATTAAATCAGTTTTCATTTCAGCTCATGAGTCTCCTCTCCATTTCTCCATCCCCCTTCCTGACTGGGGAGTGGTCATCAGCTGATAGAGCAACTGCTGGAGTTTAGCTCCAGATACAGGATAAATGTACATGGTTTATGTGGTGCCCAACGTATACTTGGGGTCTAACTTAAATAGCTCACCCAGGAGAACTATAGACTTCTAATTGGAGAGTCTTGAAGGGCTGAATTTTTAATGGAATTGACTGAACTGTTACATGCATTCACCACTTTACTGATCTGGATAGGACAGTCATTGGGTGCAGTTCCCTGGTATTTGTTTCTAGAGCTGCTTTTGAAGCTGTGGGCTGCTTTACCACTGTTTGTGATTGGGTTTGTGAAGTTTATTGCTTCTGTGTATGGGGTTAGAGGTGCTGCTTCACTATGTTCTTTGCTGTTAGGTTATGTTATTTATAGGGGTTTCTAATTCCTATGGAATGGCAGTGGGCAAAGAGAATTTGTTACGTCCTTGGGATGCTTCCACCACCTTGACCATATTCTTAGGCCTTTTGAATGTTGTTCCGTTCTTGGTCTTGCTTAGAGGACAATATTAGTAAGAGCTGTGTTGTGGTTTAGACCCATCCAGGAGCTGAGCACCACGCAGCACTTGCTCACTGCACATGTAGCCCCCAAACAGAAAGGAGAAAATGGAGAAAAGTGCAAAATCCTGTGAGTTAAGACAATTTTAGTACAACAATGCAACAGGACAAATAGCAAACAGCAGCAACAATGACAGTTAAAGATACTAAAAAAAGCCAGATCAAATGAACCGAGAAGAGGCACTGCACCACCCTGACTGTGCTAGCATGAACTTTGCCCAACCTGCATCCCACCCTTACATACTGGGCATGACTTCAGTGGACCATACTGACTGGTTGTCTGTCTTGACTGACACCCCCATCCCAACTTCGAGTGAAATTAACCCTATCATAGCCTAAACCAGGACATTATTCACCTCTTATTCTATACTATCTGTGTCATACCCAGCAGAGTTATTTAACAATTAGCAACATAAAATTTAATTCACTGGCCACTCTAAGACACAACTTGAGTCCCCTTGAGGTATACATTGGACTTCTTGTTCTCCCACATTGCCCATGAGGCCCACCCAGGCCCTTGAGCAAAAAATATGCCATGGACAGGTTTGCCTTTGGCTGAAGCAGGGCTAACCCAGACCATCTTCCCTAAGACATTCTTCATGTGCACCGCAAGGACTTTATCCCCTTCTACAGCATGTGGCAGTTTTGATCAGGCAGGGCCAGCTTGATTGGTACATCCTCTTGTGTTAACCAGTGAGATGGCTTTTGCTAAATGTGTGTCCCAGTTTTGGAATGTCCCACTCCCCATTGCTTTCAGTGTAGTTTTTAACACTCCACTGTATCATTCAGTTTTCCAAGAGGCTGGTACATGACAGGGGATGTGACAGACCCACTTGAGGCTGTGCTCTCTGGCCCTGGCTTCTATCACTCTCTTTTGGAAATGAGTCCAGTCGTCTGACTCAGTTTTTTCTGGGGTGCTGTGTCACAACAGGACTTGTTTTTCAATGCCCAGGATGGTGTTCCGGGCAGTGGCATGGGGAACTGGATATGTTTCCAGCCATCCAGTGGTTACTTTTCCAAATACTGTACTTGTTTATTGGGATTCTGCACTTGTTCAGGGGCAAAATTCTAAACCATGGGAGGTGACCACTGGCCTAGGTCCCTGCCCATACTCTCTCACACACACTGTCACCCATAACCATCCAGCCTCAGAGCTGACCTCTGGGTGATATTCTTGGGAAGAATTGTGAAACCTTCAACAAGACCTGTCAAACATTCAGGAGACATGGCACCGAGAGCATGCTGGCCTGGGCGTTTCATGCCTAGTAAAAATTCTCAAAAGCTGAGAGTCTCCCCTGTCTCACCCCCAGGTTGGGTGAGATCACTAATAAATGACAAGGCTGCATACCCATAGCAGCCTAACCTCATACGCAGTGACACAATCATACAGTAAGTTGACAATATTATCCAGAGATGATAAACAGCACCAGTGGGAACACACAAAGCACATAAGGATTTACAGAACACCTTCATGCAAACAAACAGACCAACACTGTGACCATGCACTATTTAACTAATATAAAAAATGTAAAAAACAAAATTATTTTAACACTCAAGGTAATACTTTGTCATTATTTCATCCCTTTGTGCACTGTTTGGGTGCCAAAAATTACTGTTCCGGTTTAGACTCAGCTGGGAGCTGAGCACTCGGTGGTGGGGTGGCCACTCACTCACTGCCCCAACCCAACCTTCCGTGAATGGGAAGAAGTGGGAGAAAAATACAGTTCCCGGTGGGTTGAGATAAGAATTTAATACAACGCAAAAGGAGAAGTAACAACAACAACAGCAACAGTAATAGCAATGAAAGAAAAGAAAATGCAAAATAAGCAATATAGATCAAACATGAGAAACGGCGCTGCCTCCCCCTCACCCGCAGAACTAAGGCTGAGAGTGCACAAAATGCTGTGATTTTTTTCAGTATCACCCCAAACATCCTATTCAAAACAGAAGTTAAACTTATGTGATACATTCCTAAGTATATATTCATTATTTACAATAAAAAGCAGAGGAGATTTTTCTTCCCGAGCATTCTTTTGTCCTCATAATTGCTTCATGTTCTTGAGCACAAAAAATTGATCCCGGCATTACCAGAGCCTTTTGGTACTACAAGGACAAAAGGTAATAAACAAACATGAAAATAGAATACTAAACATGATGAGATTCCTCAGTCCCTTCAAGGCATTTTGTCAAAAACCTACGCAGAAATACAATCAATTATTTTCATTATGATAAATGTTTTGTGCAAGTACCATGACAAAAACACCACAGAATTGTTTTACTTCAATGGTACCAGATGCAGTAGTGTAAAAAACATTTTTATTTCCAGGAATGCATACTGTCTTTTTCACAGAGGTTTCTTTAAATGCAGTAGCTTCATTAGATTGGTCCAGAGCTAATGAAGACTAAATGTTAAGTGAAGCTAAATGCATCACTTTTAGTTTTATTTAGAAGAGTTATGTCTGTAAATTTTTACAAAATGTACTGATAAATTCTTTTCTTCCACAATACTTGCCACAGTTTGTAGTTCCTTAGTTTGATATCATCAGGGAAAGAGTCATTAAAAAAACAGGGACAGGTTAATGTATGGGCTTTTTTTAATTGATTGCTCAAAAAGATTTCTGATCTATGCAAGGGTAAGTATAGATACATTTAGACAAAATAGTATGGAGACCTACAGAGTTGTATAGTGGTAATCATGGTTTAAAAGCTTAATACAGCTTATAGGGCCAGAGGACAGCTTGCATCATCTGGGTAGCCTCCTGTGAGAGCAGAGCATGGTCACTTCTGGTTTCTTAATTTTTCAAGATCACCTGAATGTCATTCCACCAGGGCTTCTTAAAGGATGACATCAACAGACTGATAGAGCTGAGGGAAAAAAGAAGTGTTCTGTACTGTGCCATTTGCTGGTACAAGTTATCAGGAAGCATACAATGACATTTTAGTTAAACTAGAAAAATGAAAAAAGAAAGACTATATAGAGCTCCTTAGTGCCTTTCACTGAAATACCACTTTATTCCCTGATGAAAAGGCCCCTTTCCAGACATCCTTGAGAGTCCCATGATCTTGCAAAGTAATTTCTCTGCTCTTTCAATTAGTCTACAAGGCCTACTTTAAGGAACTCAAAAAGTTCGGCCAATTTTGTTTTCTCAAAGGTAAAAGACAATTAAGCTCCATTAATTTTAATGGACAATTTAGTAGTCCCAGGGTCATTCACTGGCACTCAAGTTCCTTCACCTTTTGGGTGTAAGATATGAATTGTAAAGTTCTTTATTTCTTTTGGTCTTGGATCCGGACAGTAAATTAGACAAAAATTACTATCAGGCTCGCTCACTTAAAAAACTTAAATATGACTGTCAAATGAATTTCCATATGCAGGTTCAAAGCTGTCACATATGACTGAAGAATTACATCTCTCTCAAAGAAAATTTTTGCATACAAACTTGAAGTTTATTTATACCTGACTTGAATACTAAACAAATTTGTGCATTTCAAAGGTTAAAAAATACCAACAACAAAGAAACCTACAATGGCTTCAATAATTGTTTTTCTTTGAAAATAAAGAACACAAATTTCTGTACTATGTTTTTCTATTCTGAAAATTCAAAGACTACCTTACCTTGCAGAAATAAGAGCACTAGCCTCTCATTTTGGAAAAAAAACTTCAAAACACAACTTTCCTTGACCATACAGCACTAGAATAATTAATTTAAGGAGGATAGTTTTGCTAATATGGGCACGGAAAAATTAAAATACTAAGTCATGTCATAATCTTCACTTGTGAAGAAAATGCCTCTTTTTTGCCTCATGCTTTGTGTCTGACATATATTTTTCCATGCAGTATGTTGCTTCATTCCCCTGAGTGAGTATCCCAGTGCTGTTACATCTTACAAAGTACATACATCACTGACATTTCTTTAGGACAGTTTAACCACAGCTGATGTCCTAAAAAGTATTCTTCCTTGACTTTGAATACAACGCTTTCCTCAGTCCTAAGACCTTGTGCTGGAAGGCAGTTGCTTGGACTTGGCAAGAAAAAGGAATTCATGGGCAAGAAGCAACCTGATAGATATTGGGGGTGGGAGTCAGTGAGTCAATCAAGCTTTACTGAAGTTATAAAACATGGGAAAAGTTATCAAGAAACCAAAAATGTTTACTCATTTGCTCCCTTCAGCACATTTGGTAAAAACTGTTGCTCAAAGCATCTGAAACAGTATTCCCATAAAGGGAACTATGATTTTTCAAGGGGAAGACATACAGATGATAATTAAATGGCACACATGCTATTCAAACCAGTTTCACCCTTTCCAAATTTTGTCTCATCGGCTGTGTGACACAAGATCTCAAATTCGTTTTCCCAATTGATGAACAGCTAAACTTGTTAACTAATCACTGTTGACATTATCTATATGTAATTTTACACAACCCAGTATGATTAACTGAAAAGCTGAAAGCCTCTGTGATATCAAACCAAGTCCACTCATAAACTAAATCTGTTTGCTACCCATGTTACTTGAAATGACACGTTACTACTGTAGAAGGCTTCATTGTTATGCTGGCATTTTATCCACTACCTTCTACACTGTGGCAAATTTAAAAGTGCTCACTACCAGTGTGGTTTTTCTCTTCCATATGCCCATCTGACACCTGAAAGCCTTGATGTAGTTTACTATTCCATAAAAAAGAGACAAAAAAAAAAAAAAAAAAAAAAAAAAAAAAAAAA
>JANVCC010010369.1:8142680-8232542 GCA_025345505.1 Todiramphus chloris collaris
TCCCTGATACCCAGTGACAGGATGTGGGAATGATTCAAAGCTGCTCCGGGGAAGGTTTAGACTGGATTTTAGGAAGCATTTCTTTACCAGCACGGTGGTCAGATACTGGAACAGGCTTTCTAGAGAGGTGTCTGATGCCCCGTGACCGTCAGTGTTTACGAGGCATTTGGAGAATGCCTTTAATAACACGCTTTAACTTTTGTTCTGCCCTGAATTGGTCAGGCAGTTGGACCAGATGCTTGTTCTAAGTCCCTTCCAACTGAAATATTCTATTCTTACTATATACACACCCTTCAACTTCATTTATTCAGAATAAATATCTGTAATTTCAAAACCAAAACTAATGTTTTAAGTTCTGGTAAAGATTTTACCTGAAAAATCTAGCTGCCCTTTGTTGAGACACTTTTAGCCAAAGCTGTGCCTGATTCAGGAGGGTAGAAATCTCTCCCTCTATCGACTTTATACCTTCTGATAAAGGTAGGACTTTTCTGTGTTCAGAACTGTATGACTTTTTTTGAAGACGGTCACTGAAAAATAATTTTTTTTTTTTTTTTTTTTTTTTTTGTGCAGGCTGATACAGCTTTGCTAATGTGGTTAACATTTTACTTCTCTTTCCACGTAGGAGATTAATTTTGAATTGGAATGTTTATGTAAATATAGCAATCCACCATTGACCTTCTCAAGTGATACTGCTGCTGATGCAGTTTCTGTGTTAGGAAAAGAAATAATCTTAATTTGATTTCTAGGTTTGTATGGAGACTTGTTCTTTGAACTCCTTGATTATAAAGGCTGTGCTGCTTGTGCCTGTCCTCATGTTGCACTTAGCTTAGTTTGGGAGATATTGTTGATAGTTGTGACAGCTGAAATGGATAATCACAGAGTGGCACAGGCTGGCAGGATGGTCTGGATATTACCCAGTCTAATTTTCTGCTCTTGGCAGAGTCATTTACAGCAGGTTGCTCAACTCAACTTGTCCAGTTCAGTTTTGAATGTTTCTAAGGATGCACATTCTACAAACTCTCTGGGCAACATATTTCTGTGTTTTACCATCACTCTCACAGTAAGAAAGTTGTTTTGTTTTGGTTTTTGTTACTTGTTGGTGTTTTTTTGTTGGTAGTTGTTCTGGTTGTTCTATTAATACTGTGACTAGTTTTTTGTTCTCTTCAATCACTTTGGTGAAAAAAGTTTTAATTGCAGTGAAGCCTTAGTCTTCTCTAGAATCCCTTGGACTGGAGGTCTTGCTTGCACAGATTTGTTTTGCTCCTGTAGCTAATTCTACCAGTTACAATAGAAGTTTTTGGGTCGTATGAATTTTTATTCTAATATATGTGAAGCTCCTGGTATAATAGGAGATTTGCAAAGAACAAAGTATGTAGCATCAAAAACATACAGCAGATCCATCAGAGCTAAGAAAAAGAAAACTGAGACATAGTGATACCAGTCTACCAGTGGAGTTTTATTGCTGTTTTTTCTTCTTAGTTTTGATTCTTACATAAAATACCTTATATGTGTCATTGCCCTTCATGATGCATAGAAAGGCTAAAGTTGCTATTCATATGTCTTTTAGTTTTTTCTCCCTATTACACTGTCTGGAGAGTTTTGTTTTTTTAACTTAAAGCCTATTGCAGGCAAAGGTCTTATTCCATCTTCATGAGGAAGAAGTACATGCCCTTAAATCTTCAGTCTTTCTGAGGTGATGAGAAAACAGGTATAACAGATGAGATGAAATAGCTTTTATTCATTTTAGAGAAAAATGTGCTACATACTTTGGCACACTAAGTAAGATGTCTAAAATATGCTTCAGTATGAATCATGTGTCATGATTTTAACTTAAAACAGGTTTCTAGGAAATTATAAGCCTTTTGAGGGGTGATTATTAAATGTTTTTTATGGGTATGAAATCTTTAGCTCATGCACATCTTTCACAGAAGAAAAGCTCAGTTAACTTGAAGTAATAACTTTATAAGAATACTTTTTCGTAACAGACATAGATCATAGTTCAGGAAAAAGCGAATTTAGCTAGAAATATGCATTAATGGAGAATGTGAATTAACTATACCATAGTTTGTGACACAAGATACGAGAAGACTTTAGAATGGAACTTTCCCATCACTGGGACAGATAAAACTTGGTTATGTCACACAAACTGTTACCGAACACTTCTGTGATACTTTTACTGAGCTCATGAGTGTTTCCCGTAACTTTTCCACCTATTTGAAAGTAGTCTGTCTTTGGAACTATTGAGCAAGAAGATCTGAGTTTCACTTTAGAGAAAGCCCATAAGTAAGACTTGCTTGTAGGTTGAGGAGAGGGAAAGCTGCAATTTTCTTTGCACATACTTCTAAGAATCCTCTAAAATACTGTGAAGCCAAAGGGGAGGAGGTTGGTTTATTGCAGAGTTTACTAACAGAAAAACCTTCTAGTAGAAGGCCACTTTACCTAAAAAGACAGAATCACAGAATCACAGAATGGGTTGGAAGGCACCTCCGAAGATCATCGAGTCCAACCCCTCTGCCAGAGCAGGACCAAAGCTAGGGCAGATCACTCAGAAATGCATCCAGACAGGTCTTCTAAGTCTCCAGGGAAGGAGATTCCACAGTCTTTCTGGAGAGTCTGTTCCAGTGCTCTGTAACCCTTATAGTAAAGACTTTCTTCCTCGTGTTGGGGTGAAACTTCCTGTGCTTGAGCTTTTATCTGTTGCCTCTTGTCCTGTCACAGGACACCACTGAAAAGAGACTGTCCTCTTCTACTTGACACCCACCCTTCAGTTAGCTGTAAATATTAATACGATCCCCTCTCAGTCTTCTCCTCTCCAGACTAAAAAGCTGCAGGTCTGTCAGCCTTTCCTCATAAGGCAGGGGTTCCAGACCCTTAATCATAAGTTAGGTACTTGTGCTAGAACACTTCAATACCTGGCACAACAGTTGCTGCTGTTTCAAATCATAGTTGAGGGTGGAAGAAATGATCATGCTGATTGTTTATTTTTATGCTACCAGAAGTTGTAGCACTTTGAAGAAAGGTATGTATTTTATACCCTTCCCATCCTAACAAGGTTACGTTTGCTTTTCTGTTCCAAAAGGACGTCTAAGTCACTGATGTGTAGTCTAAACCAAGACTGGATACTTCTCTGTGTTCTTCTTAAGTTACACTGGTGTGAAAAGGTGAATGCTTTTCCAATAGGCATATTAAAAAAAAATTATTTAAGCACGCCAGAGTTCAGGACAGAATCTGAAGCTGAGTGACTCAATATAATATTTAATATCTCTTACAAGGTGGTTACAGTGGTGCCTCAGTGTGGGGCAGAGAGGTGATTATGCACAGTACAATAATATATATTATCCATAGTGTGATGGTACATAATATAGTAGCATAACATGTTATATATAAATAATTATTGTTATTATTATCTCTGAAATATCCAATATTGAAGTTCTTAAAAGTTGTAAACACCTTTCCTAGGCACCCAGCTTGGGTTTGTAAATTGTGGAGTTTCTAAAGGAAGAGCTACTATTGTCTTTGAGTTTAGCACTGAATGTCTATAAAGCAGATTCTTTGTTTGTGGTTTCCTGGTTTGGTTTTGTTTTGTTTTTGGTTTGGTTTGGGTTGGTTTTTTTTTTGTTTGTTTGTTTTTATTTCTTTGTTGTTTTGGTTTGGGTTTGATAAGTATCAATGTAACTCAATTTTAAGGGATAGATATATTATTGGAATAGAAAGTAGAGAAGAATTTATAGAACTTAAGTGTTTTAAAATATATTTCAGGCTCAGACGGCGGAACAGAAAAACCCGAAGATATGGTGTGTTGGATACAAACATAGAAAACATGGAGCTGACCCCATTAGAGCAAGATGATGATGATGATGATACAACACTATTTGATGCCAATCATCCTCGAAGGTTTGTATATAGAAGCCAGATGTATTTCTAGTAATGGAAGTGGAGGAGTATGGATGATAAGCAGTTTCACTGAGAAAGCTCACTACTGTGTTTCATATGCATGTAGTCAGACAAGGGATGTCAAGATCACTTGAATTTTAAATGAGCAAGAGTGTAGTAGGCAAGAAGATAGACAACATTTGTCTTTGTCATGTGAGTTCCAAAGAAATGGAGAGGAAGGTAGGGTATTTTTGTTACAAATACAGTGTCATTATTGAAGCTTATGTTAAAGTTGACAACTAGCTTTTACCTTTCTTTTTTCTCTTTTCTGTTTTTTTTTGGTAGGGTTTTGGGGTTTTTTTTGTTCGTTTGTTTGTTTTCCTTTTTTGTTTTTTCTTTTTCTGGGGGGTTCTGCAATTTTTCAAGTATATTCTTTTCTGTGAATTCTGCTTTCAACAGCTTTATACCACTTTCTCATTCTCATTTCTCATAGTAGTCAGCAGTTAGTTGACCCTGCACCAAGTGGTAGATGTCGTTGTTTACACCCAGCCAGGAGCACCATGTGGCTACACACTGACCACCTCTTTACCCCCCTGGTAGGATGACAGGAAGAATTAAGATAAAAAGACAAAACCCCATGGGTAATAAATAGTAATATTAATGAAAAAATATATTAAGATAAATAAATAAAAGTGAAATGAATGGTACCAACATACTAGCTCTGCAGCAATGTCTCAGTGCCAGAGACCTGCTCACCCAGTCTGGCCCACCATCTGCCCCTATATAATTGGGCTTGATGTCAGTACAGCATTGGCTGGTTTAGTTGCCTGACCTGGATGTGGCCCCCTCCCAACTTCTGGTGAAAATTAACCCTATCCTAGCCAAACCCAGGACATTATTCACACCTTTTCTATACCACCTACATCATGCCCAGCAGAGACTTTTAACAATTATCACTGCACAATTGAATTCACTGTCTCTTCTCACCCAAAAGTAAATCTCTGTGTGGTACACATGGAAGTTCTTCATCCTCCTGCTTCACCCAGCAGGTGCACCCAGGTCCTTGAAAAAAACCAATCCTGTGGATGGGTTTGCCTTTGTCTGAAGCAGGACTAACCCAGACCATCTTCCCTAAGACATTCTTCTTGTGCACTACAGGGACTTTATCCACTTCTAGAGCACATGGAAATTTTGATTGGGCAGGGCCAGCTCAATTGATAGATCCTCTTGTGTTAATCAATCAGGTGGCCTTTGCTAAATGTGTATCCCAGTTTTTGAAGGTCCCATCCCCCATTGCTTTCAGTGTAGTTTTTAACATTCCACTGTATCATTCAGGTTTCCCAGAAGCTGGTGTGTGATAGAGGATGTGACAGACCCACTCAAGGCCGTGCTCTGTGGCAAAGGGTTCTATGAGATTGTTTCAGAAATGAGTTCTGTTGTCTGATTCAGCTCTTTTTTTGGGTGCCACATCACCATAAGACTTGCTTTTCAATGCCCAGGATGGTGTTTTTGGACATATAGTTTCCAGCCATACAGTTATTGCTTCCACCATTGTAAGCACATGGTGCTTGCCTTGGTGGGTTTGTGGGAGTGTGATACAGTCAGTCTGCCAGGCATCTCTGTATTTGCATTTCAGCCATCATCCTCTGTACCACTGAGGCTTTAACTGCTTGGCTTGTCTGATTGCAGCACATGTTTCACTTTCATGGATAACCTCATGTGTCCATGGTCAGGTCCACCATTGATCTTGAGCCCATATATATGTTCCATCTTTTCATTAATGGCCTTAAATGTCATGGTCATACTCAGCTATGTTTCCAGTCGAAATCCACCTGAGCCACTCCAGTCTTGGCAGCCTGATTCACCTGCTGTTTGTTTTGATATCTTAAGTGGCCGGACTCTTGAGTGCATGGGTATCTATGTGATGCATTTTCACAACCAGGTTCTGTACACAAGCTGCAGTATCTTGACATAATCCAGCAGCCCAGATAGGTTTACCTCTGCACTGCCAGTTACTCTATTTCTGCTTCTGTAACCACCCCCTGAGGGAATTTGCACTTTGGCGACTCATCATATGGGACTTCATACTGCAGCTTTCCACTGTTGTTTTTTTCCCAGAATGTGACAGGACCCATAAGCAATCAGGGCATTTTGCTTCTTGTCATCTAGTAGTTTGTTACATGGCAGGGCCTCCTCAGTGCATGTCATCTACTGCTCTGGTTACATCCCAAAATTCTTGCCCTCCTGACAGTTTGTGATTGCTTCCAAAATTCCTGGTTGGCTGGGGCTACCTATTTGAGCCCGTTGTGTTATCAGTGCAACACACTTACTCCCTGTGGCATCAGTTGTGCGGTGTGTAGAGGAGACCCTTCCTTTGAATATCCAGTCCAGCACAGGCAGTTGGGGTGCCAGGAGGAGCTGTGCTTCAGTGCCAGCCACTTCTGAGGCAGCTCAAACTCCTTCACGTGTGTTGCATAAAAGGGTAAAGTAATTTGTCAGAAAATAAACCCCCTTGCGTTCCAGCTGATCCTCAGACAGCAGAGGGGCTGTGGGCAGCTAGGTTTAGGTTCTGAGTGATGTCCAGTTTGGCACTATCAGTCCAGTCATGTTCAGTGTATCCGAACTCTCCTGGCTGGGATTCACTCACAGCCCCCTGCACTCCCCGGCCAGTTGCGCTCCACGGTCTCACGCAACCAGTAACACACAGCACCCAGTGAGAGAACTCTGTGACTAGCAGCATGAATAGTGCAGTTTATTGAGAGCAACAGCAGTGCAGGTTCCTGCGGATGGCCAGTGATAAATTCACTGTCTGCAAAGCATGTGCAGATATACCAAACTCATTAAAGATCAGCACAGTAAAATTTCTAAATTTCCCAGTGAAATACTCGTAAAGTCCAGATCTTACCCAAAGGCATCACTATGAAGGGGAAGGGAGGCTCAGCCCATCGACTGATCCCAGGAGTTGGAGATGATCAGTGATAGTATTCGCCCTGACTTGTCCATGATAAGGTCTTCCCTGACATGCCCCCATTTTTATACCATTAAACCAGGGTGACCATGGCTTCTTAAACCATTTTTATACTAATTTTCACCTTCAAGGTGGAGCTTGAGTGACTCTAGTCATACATACCTTTATTATGATTGGTGTAAATTTCTCTCACTTTGCTTTTAAAGATACAGCTGAAGAAAATTCAAAGCAAAAGCGCAGTGAGGGGTGGTCATGCTCTGGAAGAGGGCAGCCTTGGGACAGAGGTGTGTTTTGGTATTATAATGACATTATAATAAGCAAAGTTTGCACAAAGGACAGCATTTTTTCAGAAAATGACAGACTATTGTCCCAGGGTGCCAAACAGGCAGCTCATCAGTCTTGTGGTACCATCAAGTTCCCACCTCTGCCGTGATTCACAGAACTTGGCCATGGAGTCTTCACTCCACTCCACCCCCAGTGCTGTTCACAGGCAGTGTTGCCCAGGGAACCACAGTGAAATGGATTCCTTGCATACCAGTTGCACTCCACCCTGAAAGTTTCTCCTATGTTATACCTTACCTTAACATGTGAACAATGCTGCACCCTTAATATGATTTTAACTTCTAAGTCACCTCCAGGCAGTATTCCAGAATGTGCTATCAGGAGCCCCTGTTCAGTTTGAGTGTAGCTGGCCTCTGATCCTTTGTACCGCTGACTCCAAAACCCTAGGAGTTGGTGTTGGGTCTGCCCAGGTGCTCTCTGCCAGAGCACATTCTGTCCTGCCTGGACTGGCCCAAGGGCTACTGCATGCACCATCTCTCATTTAATTTGTGCAAAGGCTTGTTGCTGCTCAGAGCCCCATTTGAAATGGTTCTTCTTCCAGGTCATGTGGCAGAGAGGGCTCACAATCAGACTGTAGTCTGGGATGTGCATCCTCCAGAAACCCACAGCACCCAGGAAAGCCTGTGTTCCTTTTTTACTGGTTGGTGGGGACATAGCTGCTCTCTTGTTGATCACATCCATTGTGATCTGTCTACATCCATCTTGCTACTTTATTAAAAAAAAGTGGATCTCCTGTGCAGGTCCCTTGACATTACTTCATTTCATGGCACAGCTGGCCTTCAGAAGGATTTCAGTGATTTTCTTCCCTTACACAAAAATATCTTTTGCCAGGTCACCTCATACAGTTACGTCATCAGTGTAGTGGAGGTGTTCTGGAGTTTCACTGTGTTCCAGTGCAGTCTAGATCAGTCCATGGCAAATGGTGAGACTGTGTTTCCACCCCTGGAACAATCAGTTCCAAGTGTACTGGACACCCCTTCAGATGAAAACAAACTGTGGCCTGCTCTCTGGTGCAATTGGAGTAGAGAAAAATGCATTGGCAGTATCAATCATGGCATATCAGTGGGCTGCCTTTGACTCCAGTTCATGTTGAAACTCTAGCATGTCCAGCACAGGAGCACTCAACAGCGACATGACTTCAGAACACAGTAGTCCACTGTCAGTCTCATATTGCCATTAGAGTTTCACACTGGCCATCTGGGGCTACTGAAGGGTGAGAGAGTTTTGCTGATCACCCTCTGGCTCACTAGATGATGAATCAGCTTCTGGATGGGGATCAGGGACTCTCAAATGTTGTGATACTGCTGTTGGTGCACCGTTACAGTAATTGTCATCTGCTGCTCTCCAACCCTCATCAACTCCACCACAGAAGGGTCTTCTGAGACCCTAGCCAAGTTTAACAACTGTTCAGTTTCCTCCAAGGCAGCTGTGCCAAAGGCCACTGGTATCCTTTTGGGTCCTTGAAATACCCTCTCCTGAGACAGTCTGTGCCAAGGATGCACAAGGCATCTGGGCCTGTCACTGTGGGGTGTTCATGGTACTACTTCCCAGTTAGACTCACTTCAGGTTCCAATACCATCAGCTGTTGGGATCCCCCTGTCAACCCAGACATACAGATGGGTTCTACCCCTTTACAGCCTGATGGCATTAGGGTGCACTGTGCCCCAGTATCTACTAAAGCTTTGTACTCCTGTGGGTCTGACATGCCAGACCATTGGATCCACACACTCCAGTAACCTGATTGTCCCTTTGCTCCACCTGGCTGGAGGCAGGGCCCCTCTAATCCTGATCAGAGTCACTCACGTCTTGTGAAAATGACTTAGAGGTCCTTTCAAGAGAAGTACAATCAGATCAGAAGTACGATCACACCTTCTACTTTGTGAATTTTCCCAGTGTAAACTAAAGCAGCATTTTTCATGGAAGAATCCCCTTTCATGATTGTTTTCTCTCATATCTCATGTACTTGTTAGCTGGGATCGAAGTGTGTTTTCCATCCCATTTCCTCATGTCTTCTCCATTGTCATGTTACGTAAAACCACAGGGTACCATGTGGTGCGTGCCTCCCATAGTCTTTCTCTTGGGCAGGGGAGCTGAGTTAACAGGCCCATGCAGGTGGGGAGTAGGACATCTTTTAGTTGCTGGACACCCTGAGCTGAACCGCAGGCCCGCAGGGAGGAAGAGATTAATCATCATTAATGAACAGTATTATAGACCAACAAGGGTATGTTATTCATATTACAGAGGGTTACCTCATAGTCTTGTGTGTTGAATTGGAGATGAAGCATGGTTGTATCGATTAAGCTTAAAAGAGCTGATTGTGTCTCAAGCAACATTTTATTTAAAGGGACTGTACTGTTGCAGTGTGAGTTAGGTATATGCACTGTGTCTTCTACTGCAGAGGAAGCTACATTAAGTCATATTGAAATATATGTCTTCTGCATATAGATAGGCGGTCTGATTTTTTCGACTGCTTACAGCAACTTCCAGTTTACCTATTTTGGAAATTTTGAGTGCATTATATTAAGGCTTCCAGAAACTGAAATGAACAAGAAGCTGGACATGAGGCAGCAATGTGCACTTGCAGCCCAGAAGGCCAGTGGCATCCTGGGCTGCATCAAAAGAAGCGTGGACAGCAGATTGAGAGAAGTGATTCTGCCACTGCTCTGGTGAGACCTTACCTGGAGTACTGTGTCCAACTCTGGAGCCTTCAAACACAGGAAGGACATGAACCTGATGCAGTGGGTCCAGAAAAAGGCTATGAAAATGATCAGAGGGCTGGAGCAGCTGTCTTACAAGGGCAGGCTGAGACAGTTGGGCTTGTTCAGCCTGGAGAAGAGAAGGGTCTGCAGAGACCTTATAGTGGCTTTCCACTACCTGAAGGGGGCCTACAAGAAAGCTGTGAAGGAACTGTTTACAAGGGCATGTAGCAATAGGACAAGGGACAGTGGTTTTAAAATAGAGAAGGATAGATTTAGATTGGATGCTAGGAAGAAGTTCTTTACTGTGAGGGTGGTGGAACACTGGAAGAGGTTGCCCAAGGAGGTGGTGGAAGCCCCATCCCTGGAGACATTCAAGGTCAGGCTTCATGAGGCTCTGAGCAACCTGATCTAGTTGAGGATGTCCCTGCTTACTGCAGGAGGTTTAGACTAGATGACCTTAGGAGTCCCTTTCAACCCAAACCATTCTATGATACTATTCTATTCTATGAGTAGAAAGCTTCCCACCCAGGTGAGGCCTTCAGCTTATTACCCACTTTTTGTTTTTCAGGTGGGGAGTGATGATGTGGCCACAAGAAATCCAAAAACTATTGAGAGAGACTTCAGGGCCTTGGGGAAACTGGTTAAGGGATCAGGAGCACAAATTGTGTTCTCCTCCAGCTGCAGGGATTGTTGAGGGAGACTTAAGGAGGAGTCAGTTCCTGGCTCCAAGCCTGGTGTTACCAGCAGGCCTTTGGGTTTTTTGATCAGAGGTGCTGGTATACACAATACCAGGCCTGCTGGCAACAGATGGGATCCACCTGTCTCAGAGAGTAAAAAGGATCCTGGGGCAAGAATTAGCAGAGGTCATTGAAAGAGCTTTAAACTAGGTTGGAAGGGATATAACTGGACCTGCTAGAGATAAGTCTGGGGGAAGCATGGCAGTGTTTGCAGGATGGTGTGCTAGCAAGGACACTTGTTCTACTGCCTCAGTGGATGTAGGGGCTGGAGATACATGAGGCAGCAAAGATGTAAGGTGTTTTGATGGGTTAGAAGCCATGGAAACACCTGAGAATGGTCAGGTAGGAATTAGGGCTTCCACCCTAAAGGTCTTGGGAACATTAGTCCAGCTGAACTGTAGCTACCCTAATGCATGTAGCATGGGCAACAGACAGGATGAACTAGAAGCCATGGTGCAGGAAAACTATGATATGGTAGCTATCACAGAAATGTAGTGCGATGTCTTACATGACTGGAGTGCCACAATCAATGGCTACAAGCTCTTCAGAAGGGATAGACAAGGAAGGAGGGGTGGTGGTGTGTCCCTGTATGTTGGGGACTATTAGGAATGTTCATAACTTAATTACAGGGATGATATGGTTGAGTGTCTATGGCTCAGAATTGGGGAAGGCCAACAAGGCTGATACTGTGGTAGGAGTCTGTTATGGACCACCCAGTCAGGACAGAGAGGCAGATGAAACATTCCATTAGCAGCTGGGAGAAGTCTCATGATTGCTCACCCTTATTCCTGTGGGGGACTTCAGCTTCCCAGGTGTCTGCTGGGAAGGGCGACACAGCAGAGGGAACAGTCCTGGAAGTTCTTAGAGTGTACTGAAGATAACTTCCTTATGCAGCTGGTGAGTGGACCTGCAAGGGAATGCACCCTGCTGAACCTGCTCTTTGTGAACAGAGAAGGACTGGTGGGTGATGTGGTGGTTGGATGCCATCTAGGTCACAGTGATCATGAAATGATTGTGTTCTCTGTTCTTAGAGAAGTAAGAAGGGGGAGCTGCAGAACTGACATCATGGACTTCCTTGGACTTCATAATCCTGTGAGGACAGACTCAGAGTTGGGGTTGTTAGTCTGGAAAAGAGAAGGCTCAGAGGACACATTATTGTGGCCTTCCAGTATTTTAAGGGGGTCTACTGCAAAGCTGGTGAGAGACATTTTAGGATGTCGGGCAGTGATAGGACTAGAAGGAATGGATCAAAACTAGAGGTGGGTAGATTCAGATTAGACATTAGGAAGAAGTTTTTCCCAGTGAGGGTGGTGACACACTAGAACAGGTTGCCCAGAGAGGTGGTGGAAGCCCCATCCCTGAAAGTTTTGAAGGCTAAGCTGCCTGGGGCTCTGAGCAAGCTGATCTAGTAGGAGGTGTCCCTGCTCATGGTAACTGGGTTGGAACTACATTATCTTTAAGGTCCCTTCCAACCCTGACAATTCTATGATTCTGTGACTTCCAAAGGTCATTCTTTGGCTTGTTTAGGATACTGCTTCACAGAGTCCCTTGGGCGGCTGTCCTGAAGGGCACAGGAGTCCAAGAAGGCTGGACCCACTTTGAGAAGGAAGTCTTAAAGGTGCAGGAGCAGGCTGTCCCCATGTGCTGTAAGATGAGCTGGTGGCAAGGAAGACCAGCCTGTTTGAACAGGGAACTCTGGCTGGAACTCGGGGGGAAAAAATATTTATGGCCTTTAGAAGAAGAGGCAGGACACGCATGATGAGTGCAAAGATGTGAGGCTATTCAGGGAGAAAATTAGAAGGTCCAAAGCCCAGCTGGAAATTAATCTGGTTTTGGCTGTAAAAGACAAGAAGAAATCTTTCTGTAAATACATTGGCAGCAAAAGAAGGACCAGGGAGAGCCTCCATCCCCTATTAGATGCAGGAAGAAACATGATGACTAAGGATGAGGAAAAGGCTTAGGTGCTTAATGCCTTTTTTGCATCAGTCTTTAGTAATGGGACCAGTTGTATTCTGGGAATCCAGCCCCTGAGCTAGAATACAGAGCCTGGGAGCAGCAGCATGATCCCCCTGCAATCCAGAAAGAGATGGTCCGCTGCATGACATAGATGTACACAAGTCTATGGGACCAGGTGGAATCCACCTGAGAGTTATGAGAGAGTTGGCAGAGGTGCTTACCAAGCCACTTTCCATCATTTTTCAGCTGTTATGGCTGACCTGCGAAGTCCCAGCAGACTGGAAGCTAGCTTGTGTGGCACCTGTCTACAAGAAAGGCCAAAAGGAGAACCTGGGAAACTACAGGCCTATCAGTTTGCCTTTGGCACTGTGGAATCTGGTGGAACAGACATCCTGAGCACCATCACACAGTATATGCAAGACAATCAGACTATCAGGCCCAGTAAGCGTGGGCTTATGAAGGACAGGTCCTGCTTGACTAACCTGATCTCCTTATGCAGCGTGTTCACGGCTTTAGTGGGTGAGGGAAAGATTGTGGATGTTGTCTATGTGTACTTCAGTAAAGCCTTTGACACCGTCTCGCACAGCATTCTCCTGGAAAAACTGGCTGCTTTTAGCCTGGATGAGCATACACATGGCTGGGTAAAAAATTGGCTAGGTGGCTGGGCCCAGAGAGTGCTGGTGAATGGATTTGAATTCAGTTGGTGGACAGTCACAAGCAGTGTCCCTCAGGACTCGGTACTGGGGCCTGTTGTGTTTAATATCTTCATCAAAGATATTGACAAGGAGATCGACCCTCAGTGAGTTTGCAGATGACACCAAGCTGGGTGGAAGTGTTGGTCTGCTTGAGGGTAGGGAGGCTCTGCAGAGGGATCTAGACAGACTAGGTTGATGGGCCAAGACCAATCGTATGTGTTTCGATAAGGCCGAGTGCTGGGTCCTGCACCTTGGCAACAACTCCTGGCAGCACTATAGGCTTGGGGAGCAGTGGGTGGAAAGCTGCTCAGCAGAGAGGGACCTGAGGGGTGTTGATTGATAGCAGGCTGAGTGTGAGCCAGCAGTGTGCTCAGGTGGCCAAGAACGTCAACAGCATCCTGGCCTGGATCAGGAGTGGTGTGGCCAGTAGGACCGGGGAAGAGATCTTGCCCCTGTACTCAGTACTGGTAAGGCCACATCTTAAGTACTGTATTCAGTTTTGGGCCCCTCACTACAAGAAGGACACTTAGGCACTAGAGTGTGTCCAAAGAAGGGTAACAAAGCTGGTGAAGTGTCTAGAGCACATGTCTTCTGAGGAGCAGCTGAGAGAACTGAGGTTGTTTATCCTGGAGAAAAGAATGCTCAGGGGAATACCGATTCCTTTCTAGAACTACCTGAAAGGAGGTTGTAGAGATGTGGAGGTCAGGCTATTCAATAAAGTAAAAAGTGATAGGACAAGAGGAAATGGCCTTGGGTTGCACCAAGGGAAGTTTAGATTGGGTATCAGGAGGAATTTCTTTACTGAAGGGGTAATTGGGCACTGAAATGGCTTGCCCAAGGAGGTGGTTGAGTCACCATTCCTGAAGGTATTTAAGAGTCCTGTAGACATAGTGCTTAGAGATACGGTTTAATCAAGGACTTGTCCATGTTAGGTTAATTATTGGACTCGATGACCTTATAGGTCTTCTCCAATTTACAGAATTCTGTGATTCTGTTTCCATAGGATTGATTTCTGATTTATTTTTTCCTCCCATGTACATTTCTAAACACTTCAATTTGCATAACAAAAATTTCTATTCAGGCATTTTATTGTAAAAGTATCTAATATGCACAGTACTTTTAAAGTTTTTAAAAATCAATTTTGCAATCATAGTCTTGCAGAAGCTTATAAAGTAAACAAAGTTTGTAAAGGAGATGATGATACAGTTACCATTCTTATCTGGCTTACAAATTTCAGTTATTTCATTCTTGGGTATTTTGTTCCTGTTCCTGACAGTACATATAAGGGTGAAACAAAAGTGAAAACAGTCAGAAAAGGAAGTACGGTTTATACTGAGTTCCTTTTTATTTTACTTTCCCCTTTTTGCTGTACTAGCATGCTAGAGTGGTGCTGGGATATACATACATGTATTATTGACTGCCTATAAATCTGAAAAGACAAACTTGAGGCTGCACGAAGGATCTTACATATTTCTATCATGGTTATTCAATGAGGTAGAGGATATTCTGTTAATTCACTTTCAGAATTTATCTTGGAAATTCATGTTGAATGAAGGGGCTGTTTTATGGATTGTCCTACCCCTGTTCCCAATATGGATTTTATCAAATTATGTCTTAAATTAATGATTTTCCCACTACAGTTTCTATGGTTCTGTGGTTGAAATTAATTCATTTTATGATTAATAAATTATAAAAAAACCCACCACCACCCCCCAAAAAAACCCTCCAAATCATAAAAAAGCCCTGTGTCCTAATTTCCAAATACTCAGCCCTTCTTTAAATTAAAGAACTGCAGCAAATCATGATTTAATTTAGCTATATCAGGCAATTTGGAAGTATTTGAAAGCAAATTACTCTTCCAGACCGTTTTAAAAACAGTCCTTTGGATGATATGTAGTACAAACAATTAGAATACATTATTAGTGTTTCATTAACTGGTGGCATAACAGCTAAAGATAAATCAAGTATTTATTTTAATAGATAGAGTTAGTCACATGCTGTGGTATCTTGTTGATGAGAAAACTTCTGACAAATAAGTAGTATTTGATTGTAAAACCATCTGTGTCAGCTGAAAAAGCAGTACCCGATGTTCTGACCCAAATCCAAAGACCCCAGAAAAAAAGTGGAGAGAAGTGGCATATAATCCATGAACATGTTATAGTGTGGTATAAATAACACAGAGTGATGTAAATTGTGGCATAGGCATACCTTTATTTCTTCACTATGGGGCTGCAAAATGACATAATTTTATATTTGCTCACTGAAGAGATAATAATGTCAACCTCTCAGTCAAACTGTAAGAAAAGTAGTTGTATTGCAGTCACTGAGTGATCTAACCAAACTTAATTTCAACACGTTTCTGTTAATTTGCTGAGGAAAACTGACTAAGCAGATCAGAAGTAATACCTCCAGAAGAGAATAACTATAGATAATAAAGGAGGAAGATGCTACTGTTTGTTTCAAGATAGCTCAGACAGTAAGTGCTTTAGACTATAAAAGTCAGTATTTTGGTATTGGGAGCTTGAAAAAAGAAGGACTTCAGTTATGTCTAGTCAAGAATGTGAATATAGTATATGTATATTGAGAGCTTTCTGTGTTTGCCTTTATGGGAAAAAGCTCTCAAAATTTTGAAATTTACTTTTTATTTTGCAACAGTGTTTGTGTGTAGGAGGAGAACGGTGCTGAACGATGTGGATGCACGCCGCAAATCTCTCTAGAACAGCTTAATAAAATGCTATCCAAATTTTGCAAAGCAGTGGCATTTCTGAGAGGGAAGTTTGAAAGCTAATGTAGAGTACTTTTTAATAAAAATGGAAATAAATCCTTAATTATGAATGTACTCTCTTCCAGTTAATTTCTTTCCCTTTGTTTCAACTAAGTCTTTTGCATCTGCATTGAAACTTATTAATCATTCTTCATGTCACTCCTTAACCAAGAATGACCAAAGGGAGTACAAAATACTTAAGTAATCAAATTGTTGCTGAGGATATCTTCATGATATCAGATATTCTAAGGAGATGTCATTACACTTTGCCATGATGTTTGCAGTAATTCAGAAGTATGGTTGATTGGGTTTTTTAAGGTAGCATAAATGCGGGGTCAGGCTTGGAGCAGCTAATTAGGGAACAAAGAAGAGGGGTCTTCAGAGGTTTTTGAGTTAGGTCTTTTCTCAAATTACAGTTGTAGCCTTACTTAAGTACAGTCAACAACCTGCTCATTCAGTTCATAAGTTTCTTACCCTTGTAAATGCAGTTATAGGAAATTCTAATCTACATATTCTGGTGGGTTCATATACATTTGTAATGGACAACATATAAGTATTGTTTTATATAGAAATTGTTGTCTTTTTTCCTTCTTTCTTTACGACCTGTTAATAGACTGTAGTAGTATCCACTCCACTTTCATTTTTCTTGACTAATCAACAAGTGAGCTTTTTTTTAAGGTGCTACTGCACAGCACAGTAAGCACGTGTTAGAAATCCCTATAGGCTTTTTTGGGGCTATCTGGTAAGTCTTGTTGTCTCTTTCCAAGGCTGGGGAGAGAAGCTGCCATCTTACCTCTAATCAGCACAGCAAGGTTAGTGTGCTGGTGTGCTGATACGGTTATTGCTTCAAGTGTTGCTGTTTTCTTTCAGCACTATATCAAAAAAGTCTACAGTGCCCTCTGTTGTAACATAGATGCAATTTAAGTGTACTCCCACTGTCCCCACCACCCACGTAGCAAGTTGCTTTGTGTCTCCAGTTTGGGGCAGCTTACCTAAATGGAATTTTTTAGCCATTTTGTTCAGAGTTTGAAATTCTAACTTTTAATTTCTCACCGTGCAAGTTTACCCACATTAGGATATTAGGATACTGAACTACGGTATCCTAATATTTATTTTTCAAAGGTATATCACACTAATAGCTTACAATCCTCATGAAATCACTTTCCACACAAACTGCTTGCTGTACTGCAAGGCACAAGGAAATACATTTATTCTTATTTTTGATAGCATTCCAGTTAAAGAATGCTGCCAGGAGTTGCCAAAGCTTGAAAAGCTTGAGAGCTTTGGAATTTTAAAAATATATCCAAGATGGTAAAAAGCTCACAGTTTTTTATAAGTGAGTTGTCTCTCTATCTGGGAGATGTAAATGGAGTTCTATGGCACTTTGCTTCAGGATACTATGGAACTGATTTTTTTATAGGCAAATTTACTAGTAAAATGTTACATCTGTATGGGTTTTTTTAACAATGTTTGATCTTCAAAAATGTAGCCTAAATTTGCCCTTGAAACACAACATTTCAGGTTAATGGATCTGTTTCTTCTGTTGTAGAGAAGTTCGTGCCTTTCAGTGAAGGAACTTTATCTTAGAACCACAGAAGGAGACTGCTTCATGGAAGGAAGTAAGAAGCAAGAGGGAATGCAAGCTGGGGGGACTAATTTAATTTGTGTATATTATGGCATCCTGAATTTGTTGCAATGTACCAATTGGTTGTATGTTTTTGTATATAGAGGATTTTAAATGTAAAGGCCATGGAGATACTGTGCACTAAAATAAAAACCCATTTGGAAGGGAGATTGCTTTTAAAACAGGGTATTTTTTTCTTGTTACAAATCTTGTATGCCAAAAGCCTGGTATACACTTTTTCTACAGCAATCTGGAATGTTAACAATTTTTTTTTGCTGACATTAAATTGTAAGTGAACATAGCCTCTGTGGACTCCTCAGAACTGTTAGAACTTGATTTTAGTTGAGAAGGTGCTTTATCCTTTACAAATAAAAAACCAAAACTATGGCCTTTTGTGTTGAGACTTTTTTTAATGAACACATTTTACGTAAACTTTAGTGAACAAATGAAAACTCTTTACAGTGTTTCTAGCATTTAGTGTGATACTACAACACTATAGTTTTTAAGGATATTTATATAATCTTGTAAAACACAGTACTGCAGCATCTTTTTTTTTTTTTTGCTGCTATGACTACTGATTACAACTATTGAGTCGGGTTTTTTTGTGAGGTTCAACTTGTGTGAACTGCTCACTGACTTTGGGGTGTTCCTGGTGTAGTCCACAGGGTGTCAGTGTTCTGACCCATGGTAAAGCCGAGATAAGCCTTTGGGTAGCCTTGTTTACTTTATTACTCTTAAACCAATCTAGGTCAAATACTACAATTGCTGCAAATATGAAATGAAAAAATGACATCAGAAGCACCTGTTACTATGAAACATGCAGTAATAGTCACATGTATTTAGTTGGCATCCATCAGTTAAATTTATTTTTTTAGCTAGTGCCATAAAAATGAATAAAACAAATGTTAAGACATGGAAGATCTAATTAAAAAAAAAAAAAAAAAAGTTGCACTTTCCACAGGAGTTTTGGTAGTTCAGACAAAGTGTTCAAATCCAGGTTTATTAAATTGCTGTGTAAATTTATTGGTAATTCTGTGTATACCTAATATCAAGGCATAAACTTGCTATACCATTATTGGTGGGGCTGGCTGTGTTTTCTGAAAGTTTCCTGTGTTATGGGCTATGGGGAAAGAGGGATAAATTTTCCTGATTCTTCAGGCCCATTCTGGTGTTTAAACAAAATCAGAATACCTTATCTACCTCTGAGGTTATTTCTACAGTGATGGGGTGGGGTGCAGTTCAAGACATAGCATGCAGAAGAATATGTAGTTTGTGATCGAGTCTGAATGTATTAGATGAGTACATTTATAGAATAATGGAGTCTATAGCACCACATATACTTATGAATGTGTCTGGAAATGATAAAACCCTGAGTCAGAAAAGGTAGGAAGCATTTTTATATGGCATTTCTCTTGACCATGAAGACCCATGAAAGGATGCCAGAATATAAGCCAACTGAAAGACTTGGGTCTCAGAAGACCCAGTGTGGCTGAACTGCTTCGTAGTTTTGGAATAGACTGCTGTTTCTTACCAACTTCTTGTCACTATTGATAATGTTGTTCCAAGTTGTTAACTGCTAAACCCCTCCAGAATTGACCGTGATCTCTCTGGAATGCTGTCCTCTGATGAGATTACTGCATGATTTTTCTCTGTCCACAGTTGCTTATGAGTGTCTTGCACTCTGTGTAGCTTACATCTCTAAGACACAGTAAAATGATAAGATTTCTTAAAGATATTGTCAGGACGGATAGATAAGTTCACAAGTTTATTAAGAGCTACAAACGAGGTTCTTAAATCTTTTGAGTGTGTTTTCCTGCTTTCTTCTGATGAAAAAGTGTGAGGCAAAACATTTATGCTTTTGGCATAAGCCTTTTGGATGCTTATGATGGTATGCTTTGCACAATGTGCAATATATATAATGTTTTTATGAATTATCTGGATGCAGGGATCAAATGTACATTGTTTGACAATGATACTGAACTAGAAAGAGCTGTGTACTCTGTAAGGGCTAGAGACACCTTACAGAGACATCTGTAAAGGCAGCAGTTCTGGAGCCAGCCCAGCCCTCAGTGGAGCAGCAGATCTCAGCACAGAGGGACTTTTCCTGAGTGTTCTTAAGACAGGGAGATGTCAGGACCAAGGAGTGATGCACCAGGAGCCAGCAGCTCTCACGGGAAGATGTTGATGAGATCTGGGTGTTCCCAGAACAACGGCAATCCCTCCCAGGCTTATAAAAAGCATCCTAGGGAGTGCTGCTAACAGCGTGTGGCACACCAGCCAGGGCATCATGTGGCAGTCCACATGAAGGGCATGCAGGAAGGGCACTGAAGCCCTGACAGCTCAGTGAGGGAGCCATGGTATCCAGCCGGCACAGAGCCATGGCCTGTGTAAGCTCTGCACCCACCACAGCTGGGGCAGCTGCCCAGACCGAGCTCCAGAGAGAACATGCAGCCACCCGGGTGTCAGGGTGCAGGGTGCCCGGCTCTGACACCAGCAAAGGACAGAAGCGATGAGCACACCTGTGGAGGATGTGCCCAGGTAGGAGAACTCCTCTGCTTAGTGACAGAGCTCTGGGAGAAGGCGAGTAGGTTGGGGAGCATCAGGGAGTGTGAGAGAGAGAAAGATTACTGGGATTCTGTCCTACCTTCCCTGGGACAGGCCCAGTGGGTAGACAGGACACATGACCTGGGGAATTCGCTCTCCTCTCTTCACCTGGCTGAACACAGTGACTGAAGGGACAGGGAGCAATGGCAGCTAGTTCCTGCCCAGTGCAGCAAACGTGTATCCTCTGCAACCACACCACCCTCCCAGGTGTCCTTGCAGAACAGGTATATGAGGCTCTGCAAGTAGAGCTAAGTAATGAATAGGATGATGGTTCACCCAGCTTGGAGGTGTTGCCAATATTCAGTCAACCAGCACCTGGCATCAAAACTACTTCCACAAAGAAAAAAAGACAGGTCATTCTCATAGGAGACACCCTTCTGAAGGGAGCCAGTATGCAGACCGGACCCACTTCTTAGAGAGGTCTGCTGCCTCCCTGGGGCTTGGGTTAAAGACATGAAGTGAAAACTCTCTACACTGGTACAACCCTGAGGTTACTATCCATTATTGATTCTTCTGGTGGGCAGTGATGAAATTGCAACCATAATTCTAAGGGCAATCAAGGGAGACTTCAGGGCCTTAGGATGACTGGTTAAGGGATCAGGAGCGTGGGTAGTGTTGTCCTCTGTCTCTCTGGCTACAGGGAAAGATGAGGTAAGAAATAGGAAGAGCCAACAAATCAATACCCGTCTCTAAGCCTGGTGCCACAGCAGAATTTGGTTTTTTTATTGTTGTAGGTGAGTATACATGATGTCAGAACTACTTGCAAAAGATGGGTTACACCTGTTTTAAAGGGGGAAAAGGATCCTGATACAAGACTTAGTGAGGCTTATTGAAAGATCTTTAAACTAGATTTGAAGGGGGAAAGGGACAAAACCAGGCACACGTGGGGAAGGCACACCAATGTTTGGGGTATGGTCTGATACTGAGGTCCTTTAGTCTGCTGTCTTAGTGGAGGAAGAAGATAGAAATCCATGCAGCAGCAAAGATGCAAGGGTTAATGTGCCAGAAGTCACAGAAACCCCTGAGAACAGTCATGTAGGGGTTAGTACTTCTCCCCCCAAAAAGGTGGCAGGATCAATGTCCCATCTGGAGTGCATCTACACCAACACACACAGCATGAGCAACAAGCAGGAGGAGCTGGAAGCGACAGTGCAGCAAGAAAACTATAACATACATGCCATCATGTGAACATGTTGGGATCACACGCACAACTGGAGTGCTGCACTGGATGGCTATAAACTCTTCAGAAGGGACAGGCAAGGAGAGGCAGAGGGGTAGCCCTGTATGTTAGGGAGTGTCTTGACTGTCTAGAGATTAATCATGGTGACGATAGGGTTGAGTGTTTGTGTTTGTGTGTAAGAATCAGGGGAAGGCCAACAAGGCTGATATCATGGCAGGAGTGTGTTACAGACCACCCAACCAGCAAGAGGAGGTAGATGAAATATTCTACAGTTTCTGGGAAAAATCTTACAATCGCCAGCCCTCATTCTCATGGGGGACTTCAACTTGCCAGGTGTCGTCTGGAAATACAATATAGCGGAGAGGAAATGGTCCCAGAGGTTCCTGGTGTGTGTGGAGTGGCATTTCCTCACACAGGTGGTGAGTGAGCCAATTGGGAAAGGTGCCTCAATGGAACTGGTGTTTGTAAACAGAGAAGGACTGGTGGGTGACGTGATAGTCAGAGGCTGTCTTGTACATAGCAATGACAAAATGATTGAGTTTATGATTCTCAGAGAAATAAGGAGTGGGGTCAGCAGAACTGCTACCTTAGATTCTCAGAGGGCAAACTTTGACCTATTTAGGCACCTGGTTGAGAAAGTCCCTCAGGAGGCATCACTGAAGGGCAAAGGAGTCCAGGGACACTGGACATTTGTCAAGAAGGAAATCTTAAATGTGCAGGTTCAAGCTGTCCCCATGTGCAAAGAGATGAGCCAGTGGGTGAGAAGACCAGCCTGACTGAATGGGGAGCTTATGCTGGAGATCAGGGAAAAAAAGAGAATATATGACCTTATGAAGAAGGGACAGGCAACTCTCAAAAGACCTACAGTGATGTGGTGAGGTTATGCAGGAAGAAAAGCAGATGGGCCAAAGGCCATCTAAAACCTAAATTGGCCACTGCTATAAAAGACAATAGAAAGTGTTTCTTGAATATAATAATAGTAAATATGTTGACAACAAGAGGAAGACCAAGGAGTATCTCCATCCTTTTTTGGATTTAGTGGGAACATAGTGGTAAAGGATGAGGAGAAGGCTGAGGTACGGAACACTTTCTTTGCCTCAGACTTTAATAGTAAGGCCAGTTGTTTTCCAGGTACCCAGTCTTTTGAGCCAAAAGATAGTATGAAGCCTCCATAATCCAAGGGGAACTGGCATGCAACCTTCTGCTCCACTTAGACACACAGAAGTCTGTGGGTCTGGATGGGATCTACCCAGGGATACTGAGAAAGCTGGCAGAAGTGCTCACCATGCCCCTTTCTATCATTTATCAGCAGTCTGGCTAGCTGGGGAGGTCCCAGTTGACTGAAGGTTACTAAGTGTGATGCCCATCTACAGGAAGGGCCAGAAGGAAGGTCTGGGGAACTAGAGTCCTGTCAGTCTGACCTCAGTGCCAGGGAAGATTATGCAGCAGATCACACTGAGTACCATCATGCAGCACATACAGGGCAGCCCTGTTAGTCCCAGTCAGCATGGGCTTATGAAAGGCAGGTCCTTCTTAGCTAATCTGGTCTCCTTCTATGACAAGGTGACCTGATTAGTGCATGAGGGAAAGGCTGTGGATGTTGTTTACATGAACTTCAGTAAAGATATTGACACTGTTTCTGACAGCATTCCCCTGGAGAAACTGAGCTCATGACTTGTATTAGTGTACTCTTTGATGGGTGAAAAATTGGCTTGATGGCTGGGCCAAAGAGTTGTGTTGAAGAGAATTAAACCCAGTTGGTGGCCAGTCACAAGTGCAGTTCCCCAGGGATTAGGACTGGGGCCTGTTCTGTTTGATACCTTTATCGATGATCTGGATGAGGGAATCAAGTGCACCCTCAGATGGGAAGCTCAGCAGAAGCATAGATATGCTTGAAGATACAAGGGCTCTTCAGAGGGACCTGGACAGGCTGAATCAATGGGCCAAGACTAATGGTTCAACAAGGCCAGGTGTTGGGTCCTGCACTTGAGTCATAACAACACCAAGCAACACTTGGTTGGCT
Source organism: Todiramphus chloris collaris (assembly GCA_025345505.1). Classification (NCBI taxonomy): domain Eukaryota; kingdom Metazoa; phylum Chordata; class Aves; order Coraciiformes; family Alcedinidae; genus Todiramphus; species Todiramphus chloris. The sequence continues at coordinate 8,166,146 of JANVCC010010369.1, forward strand.
TGGGGAAGAGTGTCTGGAAATCTGCCAGACAGAAAAGGACCTGAGGATGTTGGCTGAAAGCCACCTGAACATGAGCCAGCAGTGTGCCCTGGTGGCCAAGAAGGCCAACAGCATCCTGGCTTGTATCATAAATAGTGTGGCCAGCAGGACTAGGGAAGTGATTGTACCCTGTACTCAACACTCATGAGGCTGCACCTCAAATACTGTGTCCAGTTTTTGCCCCCTCACTAGAAGAGGTACATTATGGTGCTGGACTGTGTCCAAAGAAGGGCCGTGAAGCTGTTGAGGGGTCTAGAGAATAAGTCTTATGAGAACAGCTGAGGGAACTGGGGTCGTTTAGCCTGGAGGAAAGGAGTCTCAGGGCAGACCTTACCAGTCTGTACAACTACTTGAACGGAGGTTGTAGTGAGGTGGGGATTGGTTTCTTCTCTCAGATAACAAGTGATAAGACAGGAGGAAATGGCCTCATATTGCACCAGATGAGGCTTAGATAGGACATTAGGAAAAAATTATTTGCTGAAGGGGTTGTTAAGCAGTGGAACAGGCTGCCCAGGGAGGTGGTGGAGTCACCATCCCTGGAGGTATTTAAAAGACATCACCAACTTTAGGAACTTTAACAAGAGCCAGGTGCTGGATTATCCAACTGGGCCAGGGTAATCCTGCTTATACAAAAAACTGGGGGATGAGAAGCTGGAGAGCTGCCCCACCAGAACTGGTCTGAGGGTTTGAGTTGATGGCTAGTTGAATATGTGTGCGATAGTGTGCCCTGTCAGCCAAAAGGACTAACTATGTCCTGGGGTGCATCAAGCACAGAATAGATAGCCAACTAAGGGAGGTGATTCCCCCAGTCTGCACTGCACTGGCGTAGCCTTATCTTAAGTACTGTGTGCAATTTTGGGTGCCTCATTATAAGAAGGACATCAGACTATTAAGAATGTGTCAAGAGGAGGTCAGCTAAGATGGTGAAAGGTCTAAATGGCAAGACTTAATGAGAAGCAGCTGATGTCACTTGCTTTGTTCAGCTTGCAGAAGAGGAGGCTGAGAGGTGACCTCATCACAGTGCAAAACTTCCTTAAGGTGGGCAACAGCAGTGGGAGGTACTGATCTCTCTGGTGACCAGCAACAGGACATGTGGAAATCGTATGAAGCTGCATCAGGAGAAGTTTATATTGTACATGATGAAAATGTTCTTCACTGCGAGGATGGTCAGTCACTGAAACAGAGTGTCCAGGGAAGTGGTCATGACACCAAGCCTGGCAGAGTTCAAGGAATGTCTGGACAATGTTCTTAGTCACATGGTTTAGTTTTAGGCTGTCCTGCAAGGTAGAGGGAGTTAAACTTGATCCTTATGGGTGCCTTCCAGCTCAAGATATTCTATGATTCTGTATATGGCAAGGGCACAGTCTGAGGTCAAATCAACAGTTATGCAATCAATCTTCTTCCCTAAGCTGCATTCTATTTAAAATAGAAACAAAGATTCATACATTATCGCTTCAGAAAACCTGATCCACAAGGAGGATGAAATGATACATGTTCTCATCCAAGGTTCTCATTGTTTGTGTTTTGACGGAAAGTCAGTGTTAGCTCAGCAGCTATCCAGCTGGATCATGCGTTGTACAAAGAATTACTAATTACTAAAGAATAAACTTCGTTCCTTCCACTGCTTTTTCTTAAAAAAAATAAAATAAAAAAGCTTATAAGTAATGTAAATGGTATTTATGAGGAAAGTACATGAAATGTCTAGTTTTAGACATTTTAAACTAGCACAAGTGTCTACAAGAAATTACTTAGTTCAAAAGCCTATAAGCCACAAATGTTTTGAAACCTAGAGATTCTGCAGGGGAAGTGCAATACATTTGCACTGATCTTATTCTCTTGAACCTGCTTTGGCCACTGTCCAAGAAAAGATGCAGATCTAGGCGGATTTCAGACCAAATACAGGTGTTCTTATTCTGTGCTCTGTTAGAGCCCAAAGGACCCTCATCTTTCTAAACACAAAAAGCATAGTTTTGTGAAGATAGATGTTAAACCTACCGATCAAAGCAGGAATATACCAACATTGTTGCAGTGTTTCTGCACTTCCAGGCTTGAAGATTGCTTAGTTAAGTTGAGAAATCTAGCTCAGCTAGAGCAGCAGCACTCAAACTGATCTCTAATCAGCCAGGCTTCCTCTTCGTTATCAGCTGTTCACTCAAGAAACATGTTTGATTTGGGATTCTTTGTGGCTTTTTTTTCCAAGTCATTTGGCCAGTGTCACACAGTGAAACTACTGTGAAGAAGGACTTGGTCTTCACGGCAGACAAGCTCTGTGAGCTGATCCTAGTAACATGAGAGGGATAAACAGGTGGGTAAATAGCTTCATGGGATAAACAGCTATCAATGGAACACAGTTGCGCAACATAGGAGTTTTCTGTCTTGGACAGGCCCTGATTTTTTCTCTTCCTGTGTAAGTGCTGCCTTTCATGTGACTTGTCCTGCTGTTAACTTCTCAAGGAAGAGAGGCTGTGCCCATATCACTTGGAGGAATATGAAGTGAAATTGAGAGTTCTGCCTTTGTAGAGCCATGAAAGGAAAGGAAAGGTGAACTCTTTTGCATAGGTATCATTCATAGATAGCACCAAGACATATTGAATATATGAAACAAGTGATTACATTTTTCTGGACTATTAACAGTTCTACATCTTGCTTTCCCTCTCCCTCCTTCCTCCTCTGCCTTCCTCCCTCTTTCCACAAATCCACCATTTTCTATTGTGTAATAAGTGCTGGCAAGGAGACATATCCTTCCTATGGAATGCCCTATGTAGGAACATATGTAGGAACAATGTATGAACCTGTAAGCCACCAGGTTAGATAAGTTTGCCATTCCTCATGTGATTTACAAAGTGCGCAGCAAATGATAATCCTGCCAGTGTAGAAGGCAAATCCAGTGCACATAGTGATGCCTGAAGGCCTAATACATGGTCACCTGGCAGAAGTGAAGGACCCACTATTGCCAATAGGTTTGTTGATTATACAGAGCAATGTTAAACACCAGTGCAAGAGAAGAAAGGCAGAGCTGCTGACAATCTTGTAGTTGTTGCCCCATGTTTGAAACAGGTGCTTGCTTATCACAAGTGACAGCTACTGGAGTTCTGATATGCATCAGTGTTGTTAACAGCCAGTAGGCTTAATATAAGTATAAATGAATTGCTTCTGCTGAGACACTGTTGTCATTTCACTGTATTCTTTTGATTGTGACAGCAGGGTCCTTGTCTTAGTCACTGAATTTCTCATTTAGGGGCTGTCAGTGTTAGAGATGTTACAAATCCTGAATTCTGTGGTCCTTACACAAAATACAACTTGATTGTAGTTATGTTAACTGTGCAGTACCAAACTGCTGTGCTATTCATCACTTGAAGGTTAGTGTTGCCTGTTTCTGGATTGCGACAAAAGCCCAGAAAATTCAGGTCACTGAAATGAACATAGCACCACCTCCAACAACTGGCTCAGGAATGTAACCTCCTGCACTCAGAAATATATGGGTAGCTGTGCATGCCTACAATCTGTTAACAGTGGTGGATGTAGGCTCAAAAACTGCCAACAACTCAAAACCACTTGAACAACAGCTTACTCTGTTTTTCTGACTGTTGCAGATTTGGTAGCTGTTTCTCTTGTGCTTTACTAGATGTCTATTGAAGATTTACTTGGTAAAAGGTCTGTCTTCTCTGCCTCCACCTTTTAGATCATAGATGGGGGTGCATCATAGTGGCTCAATGAGGTTTGTGTGGATGTTGGAGATAAATGGCAGACAGAGCTTAAAAACACCTAAATGACAACAATGGTTGGTAGTGAGAAGGGGACCAGAATGGACTTGCCAAACACAGAGCAAATCTTGTAGGTTTTGCCTTTGATCATGCCTTCTTGATGGCTTAAATCTTCTTTTAGTGGGCCATCTGTGTTTTTTTAGTGTAGGTATGAGTGGAGATGTTTTGCCATCTGGGAATATTATGTGCATATAGGTGAAGCTGTGTAGCCTAAATAAACCCTGGGGAATAATGTGGCAAACCAACCTAGATGTAGTCACTCAAGCATATGCAAGCATGACAGTTGAGTAACTCATTGTTCCATGTTTACAACAGATATTTTTCTAAGGTGAATTCATCTGGGCAAACAAGCTCATTTTACATAGACGTAAGCTCAAACAGGCAGCAGATAATACTTGCATTTCAAATCAAGATTTGATGTGAAGGAGCAGTCTAGGTGTGATGGTTTTATACGTCATTACAATGTATTCAGTTGCCCCTTAAGAAGCTTTAATTGTGATAGATTCTTCTGCATTCTCAACACAGTGTACTAAGAGGATAAGCAGTTTATATGCAAGCAATGTACATGTTTAACTCAAGAACAACTGCCCTACTCACAGCTCTGCCTTGCAATACTTTTACTATGCATTAATATTGATGCTTATTTAAAACAAGCAAACAAACTTACCAGAGAGCTTAATCATATGCTTAATTCTCACAGAGGTCGACTGGATTTAACCTATGTCTAATGTTTCTGCTCAGCTGAGGTCTTGTAGTATGTAAATTATAGTAATGGAATTCCAGTTTGTTTTGAAAGATCCGGTGACTGCACCAGGCTACTGAGAAGCCTTTTTTTGTAGAAGCATGCAGGCAGACACAATACCCTGTTCATGTCAATAAATGATGTGATACTTAGTAGCAATAAGTGAAATTTAACAGACCATAGAGTTTTGTCTTACTCTGAAGGAAATGTATTTAAATAATCACTTGCAATAAAGAACTTGCAAACCACTCTCACTGCATGTGTTCAACAGCATATATTCATCAGGTTAGATGCTACAGTATACCTAGAAGATGAGCATTCATTCAAGTTAAAATTGACAATTACATATTTAATGACAATATACAATATTGAAAATTCAACTACATGCTCTGTAGAATAAAGTACATTGGTACTTTAATACCAAACAAAGAAACATTATTCTTTGTTTGGTATTAAAGTAAAAATTTAATCAGGTTTCAATATGCAATCAAATTCCTTGATATCTTCAAAAATAAGGTTTGCTTTAAAGGTTTCTGTTTTATATGAGCCTCTGTTTAAGAAACATGTATCATATTCATTATGAAACATATTCAGTAACATCTGTTCCAAGTATCTTTGATGTTACTAACTGTAAGTGGGGGTTTTTCCCATCTTCATGATCAGAAGTTTGGTTTTCCCTTTTATGCTGTTTTGCATTTGCTTAGAGTAACAGGTCTGGTTTTGCACACCTTTCTTTTTTATTAAATCTTAAAACCTTTTCGATAACATAGTTGATCTAGTTGAGAACTGATTGTCAAAATTTGTATCAGCAATATTTCAATTAGAAGTTCTCTGACTCTTGTTAACTTCTCTCATGGCTTGTGTACGTGTGTGTCTTCATTGCATACAAAGAAGTTATAAATAACAGAAGTTACAATGAGAATGATCCTGACAAGTGTTGTCTTTATAATGTCCTATTTAGGATATGATGTGGATCTGTCTTTGCATCACTGTTTCACTTTCAAGAACTTGGGAACTATTACACTTGTGATTGTTTTGGAAGGGAATATTTTGTTGAAGATTCTCTGAAGGAAGGGGGATTTCTTTGGGGATAAGGGATATGAGATGATGTGTTGATAAGAAAGATTAGTCTGTGGATTATGCTTTCCACGAGTTTAAATTTACTTCATTCTCCAGAAGAAACTATTTTTTGAATTTATTTGCTTTGAAATGCTGCTTCATTTTGAGGGTAACAGAATTAAAAGATATACTGTATATGATTCAATATAAATGGTTCAAAAGAAATGTATTAACAAACTAAGAGCTTATAAATTAAGTAGGTGAGGCAGACAAAGGATAAAAGACAAGAAGCAGCAGTGCCTTCATTTTACAGCTATGAGATAACTGTCCACTACTGACTGCCACACATTAAAATGCTTGAATGTTATAAAGTATCATAGAGGTTTCCTGAGTAACTTTAATTCTCATGTATGAACATAATGAAGTCATTCATGAGCTGATGAAAGGCTGAGAGATGGATTTGTGTAGCTTGGAGAAGAGGAAGCTGAGGAGGGATCTTATCAATGCTTATAAATATCTAAAGGGTGGGTATCAGGAAGAGGGGGCCAGGCTTTTCTCAGTGATGTCCAGTGGCAGGACATATGGCAATGGCCATAAACTGGAAACCAGGAGATTCAACATCAACATGAGGAAATGCTGCTTCATTTTGAGGGTAACAGCACAGGAACAGGCTGCCTGGGGAGCTGGTAGAATCTCCATCTCTGGAGACTTTCAAAAGCCACCTGAACTTGTTGCAGTGTGGCATGCCCTTGGTGATCCTGCTCTGGCAGGGGGGTTGGACTAAATCATCTTTAGAGGTCTCTTCCAACACCTACCACTCTGTGATTCTGTGTGATTCTGTGATGTTTTCATTATTACTGCATATATGATGTTTTTTCCACAGGACTTTCCTTCTATACTGCAGAGCAAAGAAACTCAATTAATAAATATGTTTTCAGTGTACTGTTTTCCTCACACGTTTGCATGATTTAGGACTTAGGCGTGAATTCAAATGTTTTTCCTACATAAACAATGACTACTTTCCTTTTAGCTTTCTTCTAAGACACCATGCTAATAATGGCTTAGATCTTCAAATGAATAAAACTAAACTGATTTTCACAGAAACACCAGAACTTCTCATTCCCGTTGTACAGAGACTGTGAGAAACTAAAATGTTATTAATTTTAGAATGTTTGCTTCAGTTAAAAGAGCTAAAAATTATTTTTCAGGCTTTAGAAACATTTCACAGGTACTAAGTGTGTGGTGGTTTATTCATTGCTGTGTTTGAAGAACTTTTATAAATGAGAGCGGGAATCTTAGTTTGATGAATCCAAAATAAAAAATACATTACAAATGACAAACTGGACAAATTTTGAGTTAAAAGATTTGTTTAATATCAGGTGGAAACTCAGGCAGAGCCTAGAGTAGAATCTTTTTTTTCTGTAGATTATTGTTCACTTTTTGTTCCATTTCTTTTTCCTTTTTGCCTGCCAATAAAGCACATAGATCTTTAATCACCATGTGTCCCTAGTTCATTCATTAAGTGAGCTCTATCTACTGTGAAGAATGAAGCAGGCTCTTTTTGGAAAAATACTTTCTGATTATGTAATTCAGGACTGTATTGCAGTGCATATGCACAAGGGGGCAACTTTCTTCTGCTATGATTAAATAGAAGTTATTTGTCTTCAGAGAACTGCTATAGTGATTAGAAGAGAAAAAGAATAAACTTGGGAACTATTACATTTGTGATTGTTTTGGAAGGGAGTATTTTGTTGAAGATTCTCTGAAGGAAGGGGGATTTCTTTGAGGATAAGGGATATGAGATGGTGTGTTGAGAAGAAAAAACAGTCTGTGGATTATGCTTTCCACAAGTTTAAATTTACTTCATTCTCCAGAAGAAACTATTTTTTGAATTTATTTGCTTTGAAATGCTGCTTCATTTTGAGGGTAACAGAATTAAAAGATATATTGTGTATGGTTCAATATAAATGTTTCAAAAGAAATGTATTAACAGACTAAGAGCTTATAAATTAAGTAAGTGAGGCAGACAAAGGATAATAGACAAGAAGCAGCAGTGCCTTCATTTTACAGCTACAAGATGTAATGTCCACTATTGACTGCTACAAACTTTGCCTCAGGTAAGGCAAATCATAAACTCTGCTAGTCTAACCACTTCTGATCTTTCACTCGAGAAAAGAGAGGGCAGAAGCATTTCATTCATTTTTCTTATAAATGGGTAAGAAAAGTATACAACAACTTTATTTAAGGGTGAATTTTTAAGTAAAATATCTTTTCTGACCTAGGAAAATGCCTGTACCATCTTACTCTGTAATGCAGATTAGATGATTGGGACTTTTCTTCCTGTACTGAAGTAGATTCTATAAAATGTGTAACCGGTGTAGTTACACATAGATAAATAATGAAATAGGAGAATAAGAAAGGTTCCTTTTTCTTCTGAATGAGAAATTACTTACCACTAATTCCTGAACACCTAACTAACAGGAAATCTGGGTATGGTGGATTCCAGAGGATAGTACAGAGCTATTCACAGTCTGTGCAATCCTTGGACTGGACTAAAAGACAAGTTAGGGGACCAGCTGATGGTCAGGGAGAGATTGCTCCAGCAAGTCACTCCTAGACATAACCACTGAAGTTTGGGGTAAGAACAAGGAGAAATTAATGCACCAAATTCCCAGTGTAATACTGGTTGATCATACTGGGTTGAATGAGGACAGACGTGACATGTCAGGGAGGCTGAGACAGTAGCTGCAGGTATAGTGCTTGCAGCAAACTGTGTTTGACTTCCTGCTGTCAGGGGCCCTGAAAAGAGTTGGATCCCTTGGCCACACAACAGACAAACAAACTCAATGAATTTCAGGATTGTTTGTCTCTTTTAGGCCACAGCAGAAGCAGGAAGTAGTGGATAGCCAGGAATTATTGCGCTGGTGACTTATTCCTTCCAAAAGGAAGTTGAATCCCTGGAAAGGAATGTGTATACAGAGCTTCACTTTGCAGATCAACCAAAGTTCGTGGGGAAATTACAATGCATGTTCACTAATACTTAGTTTGAGTCACTTCAATGTTTAGCAATTTATGCTTGTTGTTTTGTATCCAAGGTTTCCGTACCCGAGTCTTTTCCTTCATTTCCTTTCATCAAACACAGTTTAATTCTCTATGGGGATAAAGATTTTTTTTTTTTCCCTTTCACATAACAAAGAAATGCTTGATTTCCTGTTATTCTGATATATAAATAGCTTACAAATTGTAGGGATCATTCTTAGTCAGTGTCTTAGCCATGGACAGTAGAACTAAGCATTGAGTCTGATGCTTTGTCTTTCAAGGGGCTCACCAGAACCTGGAGGGAGGAATAAGGAGCATGAAACCCTCTGATGAGACCCAGATACAACTGTAGGGTTCTCAATATCTCCCTTTCCTTTTTGTTTGGAGTATGAATGCTTAAGGAAAGTATAAATTCTGATTTCAGTTTTGTTAACAAATGGGAGTCTCTCACAGCTTGCTACAACTTAATATCAGTGCCCCAAAGCAAAGATGTTGTTAACTTTTGCTGAAGGTGTCAGGAAATAAGTACTCAAATGAAGGGTAAGAGCTTTTTTTCTAGCTGTCAAGGAGGAATTTGAATAGGATACAGCAATTAATAGACTAGGATAATGGGTTTTCCAGATTTGCTCCAGAACTGTGAAAGAGTGAATACCAGGAACAAGTCTTTCTAATATATTTCAGGTATGATAGATGAGGAGAAAAAAATATTTTTCATTACATTTAGATATGATAAATTTTGCAGACAAATTGTATTATTGTTCTTAGTTGAGAACAGCTGGAATTACCTTTCTTTAAGAGATAATGCTATTTTTATTGAGGCATATATTAATATATTTTAAGTATATACAGAACTACTCTATGCCTTATAAAATATATTATAAAACTGCAAATGCACACTATATCTGAATTTTTGAGAACTCTGGCATTTATGAGTTGTTCTTTAGAGATTTCTTCAGTATGACATTACTCTTCTTCCTTTGAAGAAATACTTTCATATTGTAGAGAAAATATTTATTCTAAACTATGGCAAATACTGTTCTATCAAGTGACTGATGTGTTATCAATTAATGGAAAATGTCTAAGGGTTTGCTGTTTCCTCTTTCTTCAAACAAGACAGGGGGTTCTTTTTTAGAGACTCGCATTCAGACAGCTAAAGGATGACAAGCCCCATTTATTGAAAATTCAGATACTGATGAAAATGTTTTGCTTGCATTTATTATGATTCTTGTGCTTTTTTTAAAATCCTAGCAAGGAATTCTGGTTAGAGCAAGTTAAAGATCCCCTTAAATGTCCTGTAAACATTCACCTGAATCCTATTTTTATGTGGTGTCCCTGCTGACAGGAGTGATTTATAACTGGCCTGTAAAGGAAAAGACTGATGCATCTAAATGGAAGCACCAAAAGTCAGAACATGCAGAATGTGCAGAACTATTCCCTGTATATTATGTTATCTCAGATACCTTCATTTAAGCAGACATAATTATTTCCAGAATTCAAGCTGTTCTTGCAGAATATTGATGGCTTTTCATCATTATGATTGTAAATGATAGTTCACAACATAGAGGGTGACCATGATTTCACATCAACACTTGCCATCCTGACTTTTACAGCAAAATAGACTTCATTGGTACTCATGTTCTCCTGAACGCAAATTCTTCTCAACATAGAAGAGGCAGTTTTTACCTTTCTCTGTCTATAAATGTCATATTTTTAATTTGACACATGAATTACCTGTCCACGTTAATATTATTTCTTTAAAGCAAGCACTCTACTCCACAGTAAGTTACACCAAAAAAACCCAGTTGTGTACTGTGGGAGAAAGTACAGTATGCAAAGTATGCTTCCCTTAAAATACTAAGAAATATCTCTATATAATCTCATTAGTACTTTGTCTGCTGAAGAAAATAGATAAAGAACATGGAAGGGAAGTGTGTGAATTCTACTGGGACTTGTGCAATACATTGATGTGTTGTTGGAGATCAGTTCAGCATATAATTATTTCTGAAGAGGCCTAATTTGGCATTTTTTCAGTGGATGGACAATTTAATTCTATTTTTGTGGCTTATGAAAAATAAGAATAGGCAATATACTGTGTATCTCTTATGACTGATTCTGAGACAGAAACTTCGGTCAAATTAGAGTGTCTCATACATAAAGCAGCTTAACACAGCAGACATCTTCAAATGTTTATTTTTGTAGTGAAAAGTTCTATGCACAATTCTTTTATGAAGTGATTTGTACTAGTATGAAAACGCATTTATTTTCCATGTTATTAATTTTTCAATTCTATGATGATTTCATCATGGAAATTGCTGTGGCTCATCTTACAGGAATGGAAAGTGGAGGGTGGAGAAAAACTGTGAAGATCTGGATTTAGATCTCTGAACTTGCATTAAATAATAAAAATGTATGACCCAGAATCTTTACGAGTACATAACTATCAATAATGGGCTAAGTTGTAAGGGGTTTCTTAGCATTAAACTCTAACATTTTGTGATGCCCTTTCTCCAACTGATGGGGTAGATATGTCTGAATCTTGCCATAGTACAGTTACAAGTGACTGTAAGTACTGCAGGGGTGACGCTATGGTTCAGCCTTCTTTTTTTTCAGGCTGTTCTTCATGTTGCAACAGTGGATCTTTAATCAACCTATTTATTAATGCAGATTCCATCTGAAAAATAGGACATCAAACAGGGTGATTATTGTGCTTGTGAAACAACCTAAAATGACTATGTACAATTTTAAACAGAGTGGATGTGTCAGAAACGTGACTTTGAAGTTAAGTATTTTTCTCTGTCTGCTGCTTTATAAAACATTTTTATTCACATATGTTGTAATTCTTTATTGTGTGATAATGCTTTTTTTTTATAAATGCCATAAGTATATTTAAATATAGTGAATATGTTGCAGATTCCTTTTGATACCACTGTGATAGTAAACTGAATTAAGAGAAATAATGCTGAAGATTCTTTGTCACTCATTCATGTTAGAGAAAAATGCATTTATATTCAAAATGGGTACAAAGAACTAAAATGAAACTAATATTGCTGACACCCTAGAAAGTTAGAATCAAGTTTAAATTGGGATCATGATGGGATTAGGCCTTCTGTAGCCTTATTTCTCTAAGTACCCAAGGAAATAAATTTACATGCAGTATTTTAGCATCTCATGTCATAGACATAGAATCATAGAACAGGAAGAGACCTTCAAGATCATCAAGTTAAGCCTTACTTCTAGCACTATCTAAAACCACTAAACCATGTCCCTAAGCACAACATCCAACTGCCTCTTAAACACCTCCAGGGCTGGTGACTCCACCACCTCCCTGGGCAGCCTGTTCCAGTGCCTGACAACCCCTTCTGGAAAGAAATGCTTCCTAATATCCATCCTGAACCTCCCGTGCTTCAACTTCAGGCCTTTTCCTCTTGTTCTGTCCCTTGTCACCAGGGAGAACAGACCAACTCCCCCCTCGCTACAGCTTCCCTTCAGGGAGTTGCAGAGGGCAGTGAGGTCTCCCCTCAGCCTTCTTTTCTCAAGGCTGAACAGACCCAGATCCCTCAGCTTTTCCTCACAAAAGACATGCTCCAAACCCTTTACTAGCTTGGTAGCCACCTCTGTACCCTCTCTAGCACCTCAATGTCCTTCTTGTAGAGAGGGGCCCAAAACTGGACACAGTATTTGAGCTGCGGCCTCACCAAAGCCGAGTACAGAGGAATGATCCCCTCCCTGCTCCTGCTGCCCACACCATTCCTGATCCAGGCCAGGATGCCATTGGCCTTCTTGGCCACCTGGGCACACTGCTGGCTCATGTTCAGGCGGCTGTCAGTCAACACCCCAGGTCCTTCTCTGCCTGGCAGCTCTCCAGCCACTCCTCCCCAGCCTGGAGCATTGCTGGGGTTGTTGTGGCCCCAGTGCAGGACCCAGCATTTGGCCTTATTGAAACTCATGGAATTGGCCTTGCCCCAGCAATCCAGCCTATCTTGGTCCCTCTGTAGAGCTTCCCTACCCTCAAGCAGATCAACCTTCCACCCAGCTTGGTGTCATCTGCAAATTTCCCAAGGGTGCACTCTATCCCCTCATCTAAGTCACTGATGAAGATGATAAACAGGAGTGGCCTTAGTACTGAGCCCTGGGGGACACCACTCATGAGTGGCAGACAACTGGATTTAACTCCATTGACCACCACTCTTTGGGCTTGTCTGTCTAAACAGTTTTTCACCCAGGAAACTATGCCCATCCAAGCCAAGACCAGTCAATTTCTTTAACAGAATGCTGTGGGAAACTGTGTCAAATGCTTTGCATGAGATGCATGTCATGTATATCTTAAAAAAAAAAAGGGGTTACAGTCACAATTATGGCATACATATTTTCCAAATCCTTTTCCTCTCAGTAGAGTCCAAATCTGAATGACCATGTCATCATAATTAAATTCTAATAGTGCACTTGTATTTTAATAAAATCACCCTTATTTTTTAAATAATGTGCTATTGTTTCTAGTTACCATTATCCTCTTGATCTAAGTTCAGTTTTGAGAACTTTTTTCACTGTGTTTACTCTAATAAGGTAGACCTTTTAGAACTACTTATTTCTTCACCAAAGTCTGTCTTTTATAATTGGAAGACATCAAGTGACCAGTACCTTTATTCAGTCATGATGAATACCTCCCATTCCTTCTGCAGTTGCTGGCATTTTGTTTGTATACTTGATCTATTATTCCTCTTTTTGTGTGAGCTGCTTTTATATTTCACACCAGAATATAACTTGTAAACATACCAGTATGATGTGCAGGTAATAGCTACTTCAGTGTTACTCTGTAGTCTGCAAATGACTGCTTTGTTTGCATCTTAAATGTGGGAAAGAAAAATACAACTAAAAAACTAGAAAAAGGTAAAAAAATAGACTCTGAATATCTGAATTACAGAATATTTTCAGCTGAAAGGGACCCATAAGGATCATCAAGTGCAAATCCCTGCTTCTTGAACTCTGAGAAGCTTGGTGCCGTGACCCCTTCCCCAAGGAGCTTGTTCCAGTGAATGACTACCCTCTCACTGAAAATCCCTGAGGAAGTTGTAGACTGCAATAAGCATACTCCTCAACCTTCTGTTCTCCAAGCTGGAAAGGGTCAAGACAACGAAAATGAAGGGACAAGAAAACAAAAAAAATGTAATTAACATAGCAACATCACTGATTGATTGCATGTTGCGTTTTTGGGCCAACATTTTGAGTTTCATTACTGTTTTGTACACAGAACCTACTAAATCCTAAATGCTTTTTATTAGCTATAACAGTCATTGTTAATCCATTTCTGAACTGGGATTTCTGCTCCTCTTTTATCCCCTCACTTATCAACATTTAGCTGGTCTTCAGCTCTTTTACTCCTTCATCACTGTTGACTTTTGGTCTATGAATTCTTGACTGCCTTCCATGATCCTAAGCTAATAACTAAGTAGGATATACGTCAGTAAATATTGGGCAACTTAATGTATTTTGCAGGCTGTAAAACTACTACTCAGTGTTGCACATGAGAAATTATGCAAAGGCAGGGTCTTAAATCTCCATTAGTTCCTTTATGTTGATAGCCTCTATAGTGTAAAAGGCAAAATAAATGGCTATTTGTAAAGAGAACCTTCTTTCATCCTCTACCCCAAAATGAACCTGTTCTGGGTTGACACTAATAACTGTGATCATATGATTCATGCCTCCTTTTGAATCTCCTTAAATTAGGGCTCTCTTTCCATTGGAAACATGCTTGGACTGTTTCTTGAGTAAGTAGGATACACAGTTCTGCCCGAGTCTAGGTGGAAGCTTTTGCAATTATTTCTGCAAGACCATTACCCTTTTTCTTTGACTGGTACATGAAGCATAAGTGCAGCTGGCAGTTTAATTGCCTCCTTTATGGCTACAGAGTAAAACCAGGATAAAATGATGAGATTAGGAAATGGGAAGTGTCAGCATGGGTAGAGAAAAGCAAGGTTCTCACATCCTTCAGCACCTCTGAAGATAGACTCCATAGAGGAAGGACACTGGTCCTTCCAGTGCAAGGATGGAAGATTTAGTGTAAAAGGAGAACCCCAGTGGCAGTAAAAATGAAATAGAACTCTAAAGGAATGATCAGCAGCACAAGTTAAATTTTGTTACATGAAATGCAATGTGTTCAGTGTCCATGAGGTAAAACAAAGCAGGTAAGAATTCCTGCAGACAATGTCCACTGTGAATTTTGAGAACATGCATAGAACAGTCATTTTCCATCTCATTAGTTCCCATAAGATCCAATACTTAACGAAAGCAGATTTTTCTAAACACATCATTGTTGACACCAAGATTTTCTAATAAATTTCCAACAGAACCTGAGTGCTGGTAGGATGCTCATATTATTCTTTGACAGAAAGGAAAAGGCAAAGAGTTTACTAGAAAGAATACAAAGAATTTCTTTTCTTAAAACTTACCTTGAAAGAGTAAAAAGAAACTGTAAGAGTTAGTTATTTGTATCTATTAAAATGATATTTAGTATTTCCTACTCTCTTTTACTACACTGCTGTATAAATTACATTCTGTTTCTTTAAATCATACCATGTTTTTTGAAGTCCATTTCTTACCTCATATATTTGTGCCACTTTTCAGGGCCAGATTCTTAAAAGAACTTAAAATAGATCTTAAACACAACTGCTATTCTCCTCACCTTAGTGCAGCATTGTCTAGCTCCATAAAACTCTTTTTCAGTTGCTGCTCATTCCCATGGAGATGCAGAATTGGGCATCCCAGATTTCAATCCTGAAGTGACTAAACTATCTGAAGGCTTAATGGTGCCATGCAGTATATCTAAGCACAGGCTCAGAGTCTGCACAAAACAGTATGTAAAGATGGTATGCCACCAGTCCTAGCCAGTAGCTCCCATGAAGGTCAGGAAAATGACACAATAGGCAGAGGAGTCTAAGAGCTGTGATAGATTTTGATTGAGTTCAGTCAAAGCCATGTTCTTTGTAAAGAATGCTTTCCCTGTCTTAGCCCTTTCTTAATTCATCTACTTGTTTTTCCTAGTTCTTGTTTAGTCATGGCATTATGGTCTATGGATCTACTGTCATCAGCAATATATTTTGTCTCTCTACTCTTAGGTACTTTGCCTAGCTCATGTGCAAACTCAAGGTCTGTTCTCTCAGTTAGTAGGAGCTTGGACAAGGTTTTAAAATGAAAGAGGTAAGATTTAGATTAGATATAAGGAAGACACTTTTTACAGTGAGTGTGCTGAGACACTGGAACAGGTTGCCCAAAGAAGTTGTGGGTGCCTCATCATTGGAAGTATTCAAGGTCAGGTTGTATGGGACTTTGAGCAGCCTGGTTTAGTGGAACATGTCCCTGCCCCATGGCAAGGGACCTTTAAAAGTCCCTTCTAAGCCAAACTAGTCTGTGATTCTACGATTCTGAATTACAATAAAACCCACTATTTAGGTCGTCTGCTTCTTCTGGGAGAAGAGAATCAATTTTGTGACATATGCAGTCTTCTGAAAGAGAATTTTTTACCCAAAGAAGGGTCTCTCATATATTAGGCAGTTGTCAGCTGTCTAAAATGAGTTTATTGCTATGTTTTATGGAAGAAAGTAATGCTGGCTGTGAATAGGCCTCATATGCTTCTGTGCAATAAATATAGCCCCAGTGAGCTGATTATTTGCAGCGGTGCATAATAGTTGCATTAGTGTGTGCTAGTAGTTCAGTACACTTTGATGCAGGTGTACAGGTTTGGATTTTCTTAAAAAGAAGCTGACTTTTTTGAATTTTCATTGGAATATTAAGGATGGATTTTACCTGGGATTTCTGTGGCCATGTGACATCAGCAAGATCACAAGCTGTTTATATATTCTCAGTCCAGATTTATAAATATGAGAAGTGTCTCAGGTGGGGCTATGTCACGCCAACATCACTGAATCTTCCCATGTATAATATGTGTGTACTACTAACAAGCCAAGATTAACTGAATAGGGAATCTATCCTTAGAGACAGTTGAAAGTCCACATAAAGCATTATGTACATTTTGCATAGAAATGACAATGTGTATATAGAGGGAAATGGAGTTTTTGATGTATGAACACATTTTCAGAACATGTAATTTATCAAATTTCAGAACAATCTGGATTCTCATCAGTCATGTTTTGTAGCTTTAAAACCAGCAAAGATTCAAACCAATGAAATTAAATACTCCCTAGAAACATTTCTAGATGCTGAAACTTAACCAAACATAACATGGTTCTAATGGCCCTTGAGACAGGTCTGCTCACTTTATCCTCTCTAGGCAATTTTAACATATAGTGTAGGAGTTAGTATGGGCCAGAACAGCATGGTTGTGTTTCAAGCAAGTATTTTGCATGTCTTTTAGTTTTGTATGAGGAAAAAGAAAACAAAAAGAACACAGTTTAAACTAACCTGATAGAAAATAAATATGACATCATTGAAGACACTTGTTGAAATATTTCATGGAGAAATATGGGGCTGACAATGGAGAATCCAACAGTTGGAAATCAGTACACATCACTACAGAGTGTAAGTACTAGT
Source organism: Todiramphus chloris collaris (assembly GCA_025345505.1). Lineage (NCBI taxonomy): Eukaryota > Metazoa > Chordata > Aves > Coraciiformes > Alcedinidae > Todiramphus > Todiramphus chloris. Next base: position 8,183,333 of record JANVCC010010369.1, read on the forward strand.
TTGGAAATGCTTCTACTCAAAAATATAATCTGGTGAAGGTAAAATGTTATATGAAAGAATGTTTCTTTCAGCAAAAAGTATTTTATAACTCTTATTTTCTTTCCAAGAAAAAAACCCTAATTTTTTTCAATTTCTCATATAAAGCAAAATTTCCAGTCTTAAGTATATGTTTATCCTTCCATTTCATGTTCTAATTTAATTTGAAATTTCATTTGAAATGCTGAGTCAAATATTGCAATGTTGCTTTAAAGTAATAAAATGTTTAATTTCAGTGAATTCTGAAAAGTAATTTCAGAGCATATTAGCATCTGCAAAATATCTATTTCAGTTGTGTCCTAAATTGAAAGAACAATTCTTATGCTATTCAAAACTTCAAAAGAGCAAAAATTCCCTTGTATAACCTGGTGAACCTTTTGTTTATTTCCTCCTAATGCCACAAGTCTGTTCTTTTTTCATGAAGTACAAGCCTGAAGTTTTCATCACATTCTACTATTGAAGGCAAATCTGAGGTTTTGCTTGCTTGAGCTTCATCCTGTAGTTCCAAAATATAAGATTTTTAGACTCCAACTAAGACAGCACAGTTGGAACTAGACTTTTAAGAAAAACCTCATTCCCATTTATGCACTTAAATAGCTGATGGATTTTTCAGAAAAATTCATCTCTTGTTGTGATACTTACTGTTGGTCAAATTTTTAAGAGAGAAGTGTGATAGAGGTTTAACAAGAATGTCTGTAACTGAAGAACTTTCTTTCAAAACTTTTTTCGAAGTGTGGTCATCTCCCAACACAGACAGATGCATCAGAGAGAAAGAGAAGTGAAAAAAAACCCCCATATCCAGGCATCTCTGCTGCCAAGCACATATTTTGGTTGCTCATTCAGCTCTATTTTAGTATTTCTTGTTTAATGATTCACTTTTCAGCTGGAAGTCTCTCTAAACCCCTTCAAAGGTCACCTATAAAGAGATCTACAGCTACATTTTTTGAATAAAAGTGGACTACTTTCTTCCCCTACTGCAAGAAGTTGGAGATTGTCTTACCTGTGTAATGTCCTGGAATGTGCTCTAACAAATGTTTGTTTCCTCTTCAAGATGAGCCCAGCATACCCATAAAGAAAACAGCAACTGCAACCCAAAAAACAAAACCAAAAACAAACAAATAAAAAAACCCCCAAAACCCAAACAAAAAAACCAAACAAAAATACCAAACAAAAAGAACAACAAACACAACACCAAACAAAAAACCCCAAAACCCCACGCCCAAAACTGCAAAGCTTTACATCAAAACTAGTACTTCTGTATGCTGATGTAGTGAAGAATGGAACGGAAAGCTAAGAAATGTATATAATTTCATAGTTTAAAAATCATTAGGGTTTTCCTGAAAAGGAGTAAACATTCATCAGTTTGAAAGGGTGTCTGACTGCCTAAATTGTAAGTACAAGCTTCCCTCCAGCCTTCAGATGCTTTCAGTTTTGATAGCATATATTGCTGGAAAGTTTTGTCAAATTAGCTATTCTGGAAGCTATCTTCTCAAACAAAAGGGAAAAACTGTGCTGCAAACTCCCTTTGGAATAGATCAGATATCTGAAGACCTGTTCAAAACTTTAGAAGACTGTACTTATGGAAGGGATAGCCAAATACTCAATTTGCAGAGATGTATTACTGTTTCTGCTCATCTGTTTTTTATTTCCCTCAGTCACAGAGTAGTTACTCCCTTCACATAAAGCAGTGGTATTTGTTTCGTAATTGTGTCATGGTTTAGACCCAGATGGGAGATGAATACCACTCAGCTGCTTGCTGACTGCCTCCCCTACCCCCCCAAGGGGGAAGGAGAAGAGGCAGAAAAGTACAAAACCCTGTGGGTTGAGGTAAAGATAATTTCATACAACAGTGTTAAAGGAGAAGTAAGAACAAAAACACAGTAACAGTAATGAAACCATACACAAAATGAGCAACATAGAATGAAGAGAGGAAGGCACTGCTGCAACCGTTTCCACCAGAACTCGTGCACTTTGCCAGGTCCACCATCTGCCCTTACAGAGCCAGCATGATGTCACTATGGTATTGAATAACCCATTGCCTGGTTTAGTTGCCTAACTTGGATATGGCCCCTCCCAACTTCTGATGAAAATTAATCCTATCCTTATACACCCCTTATTCTATACCACCTACATCATGCACAGCAGTTATTTAACAACTAACATTACACAGTTTAATTCCATGGCTGTTCTCACCCAAAATTAAGTCCCCTTGAGGTACACATTGAAATTCTCCATCCTCCTGCATCACACACCAGGTGCACGCAGGTCCTCAAGCAAAAGCAATCCCACTGATGGCTTTGCCTCTGTCTGAAGCAGGGCTAACCCAGACCATCTTCCCTAAGACATCCTTCATGTGCACTACGAGGACTTCATCCCTGTCTACAGCACGTGTCAGTTTTCATTGAGCAGGGTCAGCTCGATTGGTGGATTCTCTTGTGTTAAGTAACCAGATGGCCTTTGCTAAATGTGAAAGTTTGAAGGTCCCACCGTCCACTATGCTTTCAGCATAGTTTTGAACAGTCCATTGTACTGCTTGCCTTACTTAATGACAGCACATGTTTCATATTCATGGATGACCTCTGTTATAGTGTCCATGGTCAGATCCACCCCTCATTCTTGAGATCATCCATATGTTGCACCTAGTCTTTGATGACCCAAGATGTCATGGGCCCACTGCGCTATAAACAATTCCCCTGTACGTTGCCAGTCCAAATCCACCTGAACCACTCCAGCCCTGGCAGCCTAATCCATCCACTGGTTGTTCTCATGTTTCTCAGTGGCCTGATTCTTGGGTACATGGATATCCATGTGACATACTTTCATGACCAGGTTATCTACCCAACAGTGTATATCTTGCCATAATCCACCAACACAGATGGGTTTACCTCTGTGCCGACAGTTGCTGGTAGCCCCAGGGCTACTGCATGCACAGTCTCCTGTTTGATTTGTTCAAAGGCTGCTCAGTGTCACAATTAAAATTGTTCTTCTGGGTCACATGGCAGAGAAGGCTCCCAATCAGACTGTAGTCTGGGATGTGCATCCTCCAGGAACCCACAGCACCCAGGAAAGCCTGTGTTCCCTTTTTCTGGCTGGTGGGGACATAGCTGCTCTCTTGTTGATCACATCCATTGGGATCTGGCAATGCTTATCTTGCCATTTTATTCCTAAAAACTGGTTCTCTTGTGCAGGACACTTGACCTTATTTCTTTATATGTCAAAACTGGCCTTCAGGAGATTTTCAATTATTTTCTTCCCTTTCTTAAAACCTCCTTCAGCCGCATCATCCCCTATGACAAAGTTGACAATGTATTGCGGGAGTTCTAGTGCTCCACCTTTCTCCAGTGCAGTCCATAGCAAATGGTGTGGCTGTAGGGGTGGGTTTCCACCTCTGGAGCGATCAATTCCAGGTGTACTGGACATCCGTTCAAGTAAAAACAAACACAGGTGCTGTAGGAATAGAAAAGAAAAATCATTGGCAATATCAATCGTGGTGTATCACTTGGCTGCTTTTGACTCCAGTTCATACTGAAGGTCTAAGATGCCTGTCAGAACAGCACTCAGCAGTCGTGTGATTTTATTCAAGCCATGGTTAGTCTACATTCTCCATTAGACTTACATATATATCACAGCTGACTCAAGAACAGGGATCAGGTGACCAACTCTGGCTCTTCCTCCTGTTCTCCTTATGGCCCTGGCTCATCATCATCCCTCACTATGCAAACTGATTTTTTGGTGTATTTCTTTTTCTGGATAGAGGTGACTGACACTGGCACAGCTTGGTTTTCTGGTTCAGTTGCAGCATCTGCCAGTCTGTTTTTAGGTCCAGAAACCTTCTCTTCCCTTTAAGAGCACTGAATAATGTTGAAAAAGACTCAGTAGGTGTGGGCAAGGCCCCAACATTTTGCAGTGATTTGTGTCTCTCAGGAACTGTCATGTTGAAAACAGACCATTTCTAAACACTTTGCTAGTTTATTGGGATTTTGCCTTTGTTCAGGGTTGAAACTGCAAAACATTGGAGGTGACCACTGCCCCAGGCACTTGTCCATACTCTCACAAACACCTTGCTGCTCATAACCATACAGTCTTGGGGCAGACCTCCTGGTGATACCCTTGGAAAAGAATTGTGTAACCTTAAACAAGATTTTTGTCAATATCTCAACCCTTCATTCCCTACATTGGGTGCCAAAAAGACTGTCATGATTTAGACACATCTGGGAGTTGAGCACTATGGGGACATTTGCTTGCTACTCCCCCTGCTCCTAAAGGGGAAGGAGATGAGGAAGAAAATTACAAAACCCCATGGGCTGAGATAAGGAGAATTTCATAGAATTATAGAACCATAGAATGATTTGGGTTGGAAGAGACCTTAAAGATCATCTAGTTTGAACTCCCATGCCATGGTTGGGACCCCTCCCACTAGACTATGTTGCTCAAGGCCCCATCCAACCTGGATTTGAACACATCCAGCAATGGATCATCCACAGCTTCCCTGAGCAATCTGTTCCGGAGTTTCATGACCCTCAGAGTGAAGAATTTCCTTCTTATTTACAATCTAAATCTACCCTCTTCCAGTTTCAAACCATCCTTCCTCTTCCTATCACTACAAGACTTTCTAAAATGTCCTTCCCCAGGTTACTTGTAGGCCCCCTTCAGATACTGGAAGTCTGCAATCAGGTCTCCCCAGAGCCTTCTTCACACTGAACAAGACCAACAGTCTCAGCCTGTCCTCGTAGAGGTGTTCTAGCCCTCCCATCATGTTTGTAGCCCTCCTCTGGATCCACTCCAACAGCTCTGTGTCCTTCTTGTATCAGGGGCTCCAGAGCTGGATGCAGGACCCCAGGTGGTGTCTCACAAGAGCAGAGTAGAGGGTCAGAACCACCTCTCTCGACCTGCTGATCTCGCTTCTTTTGATGCAGCCTTCCGAGCTGCATTCACACATGGTTGTCTTACGTTGAGCTTTTCATCAACAAGCACTCCCAAGTCTTTCTCTTCAGGATTGCTCTCAACCCATACTCTGCTGAGCCTGTACTTGTGCTTGGGATTGTCCCAACCCAGGTGCGGGACCTTGCACTTGGACATTTAATACATTGCAAAAAGAGAAGTAACAACAAAACCAACAACAGTAATAATAACGAAACAATACACAAAGTCAGTGGTATAGAATGAACTGAGGAAGACGCTGCCCTGACTGGTCCCACCAGAACAGACACTCTTTGCCTCCCACCCTCACAGAGTGGGCATGACATCACTATGGTATTGAATAACTCATGGCCTCAGTCAGTTGTTTATCCCGGCTGTGGCTCCCTTCCCATCTTCATGTGAGAATTAACCTTATCGTAGACAAACCCGTGAGAAGTGGTGGGAAGGGAGCATGGGTGAATGGATGGATGTTAATGTGAAACAATTATGGGAACGTTTACCTGACTTACAGGAAGAGATGAGGGGACAGTGACAACCAGCAAGGGTTGTGGTGAACACTTTGGAGTGGGAAAGTTTCCAGAAAGCAGAGTTAACCTCAGAAAAAGATGTCAGGAAAGAGTTTCATAATCTTTTGCACGAGAAAACAAGTATGCATCTGTGTTGCAGCCCAATTTCACCAGGTCAGTTCTACCTATCAGTCTACAGAAAGATTTTTGTGCTTGTGTGACATCAGTAAAAAAGAAACTGAGTCTGCAGCACAGCTTGCATGCTCAGATCCAAAATCTGTAAAATACGATCAAGTGCTTTGGGATGGAGGGCAGACATGAAATACCCACATTAATCATTATCTGTTTTGCTTCATGAGAGTTTCAGGTTTTTTTCAGCACTCTTTATAAATGTGAAATATCTGATCAAAGCAAACAGGTGAGACAAGAATATCTGCCCTTTGGTCATTTTTCTTCTGCTTCTATTTTCTTTCTGTTTCATGTGCTCAGGCACCCGTACAACCTCACTTTCCAAAGTCTTTTTGTTCTCAGAAATGAACATGACTGACTGCATAGGTGAGATGCAGATTGTGAACTCTCTATTCTGTGCATTTCATTTACACTTAGATCACCAAGTCTGTCAATTCCGCAGATACTTGTGATGTCAAAAGCAATGACAGGGACTTATTGGCAATGCCTGCATCAAACTTACAGTGTAAGACTAATGGACAGTTATTTGTTAATTGCTTCAACCAGATGGGCAAAGACAAGTCACGTGCTTTTGCTGAATTACTGTTGTTTCACTAAGCAATACCCCTTTTAATGAATTTTTCAGAATGAACAAAATAATATTTCCTTTACCTTTTTATTATTTCATAGCTCTTTCTTTTTTTTCTTGTTGGTTTGTTGGTTTTGCAAAGCAGCTGCTCAGATTATAAACTATCCATCCATTGAACAGCCTTCCATGCTTCTCCAAGGTTTAAGCACTTTTTTATATCCGTTCTTTGTTGTCCTCTGCTTGGCCTGTGTTGAACTGGACTCCTAGGGAGCAAAGTGCTGCATAAGCAGTCTTTTTTAATATTCCATGACTTATCATATATCCCCTTTAGGACTCCATTTTGTATTCCTCTCCAGTGGGTAACATTAATAGATTCTGTAAATCTTTTTTTTATAATCTCATACTTTTGTCCAAGAGCCTTTGCTCTTCACCAGTGTGGTTAGTTAGATTAATAAAGCTGAAGCTGTTTCTGTATGTGAGTACATGTTCAAAATTGGACATATATGATAAATATTACTATATTAATAAAAATCCTGACTGTCCCAGCTTTCTTTTCTGTCTGTACTTGTTTTTAACAATGGAACAAATCCTTTTTCAGACTGTGTGCACTGGAAAATGGCAGTTTCATTAACGGTTTGAGCTAAGCAGCACTGTAGTATTTATTTAGAAATCTACATTCACAATAACTGCAATTTAATGCAAAAAGAAAGCTCATATAAGTGAGAGGGCATGTAGAAATACATAGTATTCCAGATAATTAACTTATCCAGATACAGTAATTCCCCCTCTATCCCTTCTTAGTTATATAACTTAAACAGACATATACAAGCACAGACATAGACAAGAACACTATGGCATAAATCAGTAGCTTTCTGTGGGAATATGAAACAGGAATTAAGACTATATGAGCAACATATGTATTTCAGTGAGCTATAATTTCCACTCCATTTGTAATGTTTTCTATTTCTTTTAAAGTCTAAAAACCAGTGCTTCATTTCATATACAGTATGTCACAGATTGCTCTCTCGTATCATGTGCAGTGTCCTTCTGGTGCTATTTCTGTAGTATTATTCAACAGTCATGTTGCTTCTGTGTTCCAAGTTCAGTAAAAGGTTTGCCTACTTGTCTGATGGTCAATAAAAACTGAAAAATATCTATAATCTGCCAAATTCACACCATAGTTTATATTCTTGTCAGAACTTTTAATATAAGGAAAATTCATCAGGACAGAATAAAAAATAAAAAGGAAAGAAATGTCAAGACCCTACATAAATTATAGCTTTACAGATAATATCCATTCCTTCTTCCATTGAAGAATATTTATTTATTGTTACATTATGTATTTTAAACTTCATCAAACACTTGAAATTGGATTTTGGTTTCTGAGTGTAAGATGCTACTAAGTTACATTCAAAATAAGGGATTTAACAAAAATCTGAAGTACTGTTGTCTCATCATGATGACAGTAATAAATATTTGGATTTATATTTACCAAAACCCATGGTCTTCCAAAATATGTTTCGGAAATAGTACTATAAATAAGAATGACTATATACACATATTTATTGCAAACAGTTTGTGACACTGGATGAACTTTAAAGATTGGTTTTATGCTTGATAGAATCGCGTGTGTGTAAATTGCACCTTTTCCAGTCATCTTTCATTTTAATAGCAGTTACTGTAAAGCTGAATAATAATGTCTGTTGTGCAATTTCCTGATGCAAAATACTGTTCCTAGTAGAATGTAACATTATAAACTGTGCAAAAATCTGTGATTTTCTTTGTCTCTCAGTTTGATTACACCATTTGCAAACGAAAGTTATTGTACATAAGTTCCTGCTTTTAGTCTGCCTTTCTAAGGAAACAAGCTTCATGACCACATTATTTGTATGAAAGTCTTCTGCCACCCTGTCTTAATAATGAAAGGTGCTAGCCCATGTCATCTAGATGTGACAGAGTAAGAGACTTCTCAAAGTCATTATGTTCCTATACATTTAAAAAATAAAAAAAAAAAGTAAAAACCCCTTGGTCATATAGAGAAGAGGGAAAAATAAAAATGTAGCCTATTAAACTGAATAGAGTGTGTGCAGGAGCAATATATGGGAAATCAGAATATATTGGTTCCACTGAATATGGAATTGTTTCCTTCCTTTGGCCAAAATAACAGTGCACATTCCTATAAAACTTCCCAAGCTGCCATTATGTGTGAAGCTTCTCCTGCAGGAACTGGGAAAACATTGTACATAATGTACAAAGTATATTGACTTTTGTGAGCACAGTAGGTATGCATCTATTTGAAGAAAGTTTTATTCCTGTGAAATTGATAGACTAGCTTGTCCCAGCATTTTAAGTTTTGTACATGATAAAAATCTCAACCACTTTCCAGTTGAAAGATTATTTGAATTTATAATATTGTGTAAATATAATTTTAAAAAATTTTTACTTTAGATCTATACTTCTAATGTAATCAATATTCAGTAAGTAAGGTTCCTAAGAAGCATGAACAAATATTAGAGACTTTATTAATTCACTGTTCTCTGCTGTGGTGTTAAAAAACATATCAGACTTTTGGAAAGGCTTCTACCTAACATGTATTCAGTGACTGTGCATCTAAAAGGAAAGACTTCTATTCAAAGTAAATTTACAAATGTGTTAAAAGACCTCACCCTTAGTAGGCAACCTAGTATGACAGAAGAATCAATTGTTTCTGAAGTATTAACAATAAAATTTGGCCAAGAACATATAATATATTGAGGATACAGTACTATGTAGTATTATCAGAATAACATGAGGCTCTAAAATAGACTAAAGTAGAGTATTTCAGTTGGAAGGGACTAAGAACAAGCATCTGGTCCAACTGCCTGACCAATTCAGGGCAGAACAAAAGTTAAAGCGTGTTATTAAAGGCATTGTCCAAATGCCTTGTAAACACTGACAGTCACGGGGCATCAGACACCTCTCTAGAAAGCCCGTTCCAATATCTGAGCACCCTGTTGGTAAAGAAATGCTTCCTAAAATCCGTTCTAAACATTCCTTGGAGCAGCTTTGAATCATTCCCACATCCTGTCACTGGGTATCAGGGAGAAGAGATCAGCACCTCCCTCTCCACTTCCCCTCCACAGGAAGCTGTAGAGAGCAATGAGGTAGCACCTCAGTCGTGTCCTCTCCAACCAAGACAAACCCAAAGTCCTTAGCCTCTCCTCATAGGACATTCCTCCCATCATCTTTCTTGCCCTTCTCTGGACACATTCAAGGAGCTGCACAGCCTTCTGAAATCGTGGGGCCCAGAGCTGCACACAGCACTCAAGGTGAGGCTGCACCAGTGCTAAATACAGTGTGATAATCACCTTGTTTGGCCAGATGGTTGAGCTGTGCTTGATGCACCCCAGGATGCAGTTTGCCCTCTTGGCTACCAGGACACACTGCTGGCTCACATTGAGCCTGCTGGCAGTTAGCATCCCCAGGTCCCTTTCATCAAGGCTGATCTCTAGCCACTCCTCTCCCCATTTATACTTGTGTCCAGCATTATTTTGTCCCAGGTGCAGAGTCCAGCATTTGTTCTGGGGAAATTTCATGCCATTGACGACTGCCGAAAGCTCCAACCCATCTAGATCCCTCTGCAAGGCCTCTTGTCCCTTGGGAGCACACCAGCACCCACTGGTGCCTGGACACCAGCCAGAGGTAGCCCCTTTCACTGTTACCCTTTGAGCTTTGTCCTTCTGCCAGTTTGTCATTCAGTGCGTCGTGAACCTGCTCATCTCACAGTCAGACAGCTTGTCCAGAAGGATGCCATGAGGGACAGTATCAAAAGCCTAACCAAAATCCTGTAAGCTAGATATACCACTTTTTCTTCACTCACTAGGCAGGTGACCTCATTAGGTTTATAAGTTTGTAAGTAGTCCTGAAACTTGGGTGCCTGATAACAATACATATGGTTTCATCCAGAGAAAACCTTGCAAAAGGAAACTTTGAGGTTTGTACCTGAATCTTCAATTTCTTATACAATCACTGCCAGAAATGCTTCAGCCACAAGCTCAAATTCCAAAACATATGCTTCATCTCTTCTGAATTTCAGAAGCAAGGTGCAAGAGAAAGATCCACCACAATTACAGAACAACAGGTTTAACTCTTCTATTTATAATAGTACCTAGAAGACAGCACTCCGGTTTCAAATGCGGAACAGCAGCCTTCCTGTTGCCCAAAACAGAGTATCAAATACTTGCCACTTATCCAAAAAATAGTGGCAGTAGAAGAGAATGTTCTTCTCCAGGTCCTGCAATCGGAGGCTTTTATATATTTATTTGGCCTTGCCATAGTACTACTCAGAACTCCAAATCCAGCAGGCTCCTGTTAGGAGGAATCAGAACACTGAGAAATGCTCTTGTGCTTTTTCACTTGTTTAAAAGATTATGCTGTTTCCTTGATGATATTGTCAAGGTAAGCATTCTAATGAAAGTAAGATTGAAGGCTGCTCAAAAATGATCTGTAAGAGCTGTGGAGCAAAGGAGATATCCTCATTTACACGGACTGTGTGTCTTAGTAAATGCCCCACACAGACCACTGTCTTTCAACTACCTTTCTGTAAAAGATGATGAAGGTACTGGGCACACTAACCACCACTGTACCTAACTACATTGAAAAGTACATCAAGAACTTAATGCTGTGGGGAACAGTATCAAAGGCTTTACTGAAGTCTCGGTAAACAACATCCACCAAATGGGTCACCTTGTCATAGAAGCAGATGAGGTTCATTAAGCAGGACCTGCCCTTCATGAGCCTGTGCTGACTGGGCCTGATTGCCTGGTTGTCCTGTAAGTGGTGTGTTACAGCACTCAAGATGATTTGTTCCATGACCTTCCCTGGCACCAAGGTCAGACTGACAGGTCTACAGTTCCCCAGATCCTCCTTCCAGCTCTTCTTGTAGATAGGCATCACATTGGCTATCTCCAGTCCACTGGGACCTCCCCATTTAGCCAGGACTGCTGATAAATCATGAAGACTGGCTTGGTAAGCACATCCATCAACTCCTTCAGCACTCTGGATGTAACCCATCTGGCCTCACAAACTTGTGTGTGTCCAGGTGGTGCAGCAGGTCACTTGGATTATGGAGGCCTCCTTCTTCTCCCCATCCCTGCCTTCCAGCTCAAGGTGCTGTCTACTCATCAAAAAAATAGTCCTGTTATTAAAGATGGAGGCAAAGGCAACATGAAGTGCCTCAGCCTTTTCCTCATCCTCAGTCACTGTTTCCCCCTGCATCCAGTAAAGGCAATGATTCTCCCATTTTGTTAATGTATTTACAGAAACATTTTTTTATTGTCTTTTATGGCTATAGCTGTATTGAGGTCTAGTTGGGATAGACTGGTTATACTGTTTGTTCAACTGGTTCTACTGTTGGTTTTACTGGTTTGACTAGCATAATAAATATGAATAAACAGAAAGGAGCATGAGGATTTTTTTTAGTGGGTTTTTGTGGGGTTTTTTTTGTAAGATAGTCTTCAAATGTTTTACTGTAATAATTTTCAGGGTAGCTACTGCTAGGTTTATAGTTGTATAAATCTAATTAATCACAGACATTTACTAGCCAATGATTTTCACTTGTTCTAAATACGTATCTATTCTATATATCTTTTATGTTGTCTAATACAGAGTAAGTGATTTTTATTATTGACAATATCTAAGTTTTACTGCAAAGAAGTATAAATAAATTGTAACTCAAAGACAATATGATTGAACAGATTTCTCGTGGGAGAAAGATTTTTTTGTTTTAATATCCAATATTTACTTATAGATTGATGATAAAAATAGTCAAATATTAATTTCCTAGATTAATTCTCTGTAGTTAGGTCTGAAACCAGATAGAATCACTTCACAGCTTCCATTACTCATAACAGTAAACAGAAAATAAAAAAATTTAGTAAATCATCTACCTCAATTTGATCTACATCACACTTAACCACCTTTGGATGACAGACGCTCACTTCAAAAGTCAGTTTCATGGATTTTAATCAGGGTATCTCCTGAAACTAGCTTTTAAATAGCTAATTATACGAGATTAAGTTACAGCACTTCCACCGTACAAGTGATCAAAGAAAAGAAAGCTAATTTAATTTGGCTAGAAAGACGTATCTTCAAGTAAATATATGGTCAAAGTCCATTCTTCACAACTGCTATGAAAAATGTCTGGTATGTTGCATTTATATTTTCACTGGGAAATTTAGGGAAAGACTTTTTTTTTGTCTTTGATAGAAACAATTAAAGGAGGTTGTTAGAAGCTATCAATTGCTGACAGTTATTCAAGCTGCAAAACACAGCAGAAAAATTGGCAGTCACAGCAGCAAAATGGGTGGAGCTGGTCAAAATTGTTTTGAATAAACATGAAGTCTTTGGTAAATGATAAATTTAAAAGCAAAATTCCTTTGATAAATGCAAATCATAACACTGGTTAAGTTTCTTGTCTATTTGGATAACACGCTGCTTCTAGGTGGAAACAAGAAATGAGAACTTGACCGGAAAGACAAGAGAAAGCCAGCATAGGGAATTTTAAAGGAGAGTAGCATAATTAGGTGGGGTTTACAATTACTTTTACATTAAATGTTTAATTATCTTTGATAGCTTTGACATTTTCACTTATGAACAAATAACACAATATTTTCTTACTTAGAGTTCTCATTATAAAGCAAAAATATATGTGTTTATTGGATATATTAAGCTAGTAGAGGACATATGCTGTTTGCTCATTCACAGTGTAATCTTTATAAATTCTATTGATATAATCAATATAAATAAGTAATAGGATGGCAGAAAAAGATTGCTTCCTAAGAGAATTAGAGGTAAATTTGAATATTCATTTTTCTCCTGCTAAGAGCAAGATTACACAGAGAAATAGAATTTAAAAAAAATAAACTGTTGCCATCCTCTCCAAGCCAACTGATATACTCAAAGGTATCACCAAACCCTGTCTGAACCTTCAACTATTCCACATCTAAAAGACATTACAGAGACATGTCACATGCTCTTTCCCAGTCTCTCACGATGGACTTTGTGTGTGCTGTTTAGGTTTATGGTTCATGATACTATATCAAAGAGTTAAAAATATTGAGCTGGTTATTTCATTTTAGTTGAAGTATTACTGGTTATTCTGTAGGTGTCTTAGGAAGCATTATTTACTTGCATAAAAAGAACTTTCTGAAATCATGACAACACAACACTGTGTCAAGTATCAACTTGCTATGATAACATTTTGGACTACAAATTTCATAGTGTCTGTGAATATCAGTGACATTATGAGTTTCTAGTTTCTAAAGCTTTATGGAAGACATGTTCAAATTCCAACTAATATAATAAATACCAACTTTTCTACGTTTCTGAAAGTTTATTTTTTTATACTCTTCCATATATGTAACATGTTTCAGCATCAAATGAACACTCTTTTGATGTCATTTAAAGCTATAAAGATACTGAGATTAAAAAGTACTTTAAGATACCAGCCGTATAAAAGGCTTGTATTAAGAAAACATGGGAAATATATTGAAAGTATTCCAGTTCTGATTACAAATAGTAAAACTTATAGTCTGGATATACACAGCTGTATGAGACTAAACATGTTTATTCTGCTCCAAAGCCATCTTTTGTCTAAGTGTCTAGACTATCAAAAGGAAACATGATTGGGAGAAATAAAACTACTACTAACAGCAAAATATTAGTACTAACAGGAAGGAAGTTATACCAAGCTAATCAAGAGGATTATTCTAGGTATCTATCCTTGAGCATAGTCTTTAAGAGACACATTGCAAAGCACTTAGAATTACTTTTATGAATAAAACCAAGTTTAGATTATATACTTATTAAAATCATAAACTGCTGACTTCTTGAAGTGTTTGTGATGGTTCCCTGAAAAGTTTTGGTCCCAATAAAAAAATGCCCATATACCTTGGGTAAATATCCCATATATGAAACTACCAGACAGAAACCCTGCTTTCTTTCTGAACTATGAAAAGAGTGATACATGAAATATAAATGGTATTCCATTTGATTCAGCTTCATTCCTTACAGACACAAAAAAAATTCGTAGGGTCTGGATCACATCAGCTTTTCAAGAAAGAAATTGGTTAAAGAACTGCCCATAAACAATGAACACAAGAAGCTCACTGAGATTTCAACAAAGCCCTTTTCACAAGCTGAAGGCTTAAGAGGCAAAACCCAAGTGCTGAATTTCTCACCTATAGCTAAAATACTTCTTTTGACTAACACTACACTGAAGTGTGCATCTGTTTCAAGAAAGCCTTTGTAAACTGTCAAACACTGTGAAATGTCTAGGTTTAATTCTAGACTAATTATTTTCCAGTAGAGCTTTTAATATGTGATTTTTCTTTTGGATAGTTTTAAAATTTCACATTGTAAAAAAAAAATCCAAATTCTCAAAGATAGGTTTCTTTTAGATGCCCACAAAGGCTTCCATATGAATAAGAAGCTGGAAGTGCTGAATCTGTTAATTTTAAAAAAGAAGTGATAAGGGTCATATGTCTAAGTGATTTATTTTTTATTTATCTTCTTGTATATTTTTGCAGTTGTCGGACTCCATTTATCATAGTTTCAAATCTCATTGGAAACTCAGCTTTGGTTTTTATTTTTTGGTTACATTTTTTAGATGTAAACATCATTCTCTCTTTATGAGTCTGCAATGTCAGATTTCATAGATTTATAGAAGAAATGAAACCATTTCTTGTAGAAACACACCTAAAGAGAAACAGGGATAAGGATTTCCAAGGTGTCTCAACCTGCCTTCCTCTGACACTTTCTCTTCTGTATGGTCTTAGTCTAATTTTGCTCATTGTCTTTCATACAGCTATTTCTTTGTAAGAATCATTTGCAAGTAATTTCTTTGCTCTTTAACTTAGCTCCATCATATTGGAGCACATCATGGTTCAAGAAGTTTTCTCTATGTGCCTCTCTACAATGTCATTTGCCTCAAGGAGAGAAAGTGGTTTTGAACAGTCTGATATGCATTTGGCATGCAGAATACCCAGGTGTATATTGGGTATTTAGGTTTGTATCACTGCTCCTGTAGGAACATAGATAAATTCATTTTAGAATGTAATAATTTCCCTGGGATTTGTGAAGGAGCTCAAGCTGTGGTTGCATCATCATATAGATAGCACAGGGTGGAAAAAATGAAGACGCACATTTGTCTGATGTGGGAACAAAAATTCTCAACTGTGCCATACAGCAGAAAATGTGTAGTCCTAGGTTACTATCACAGCTGTCAGTTCTCAGAGCTACACTGAATATTTTCAAACAAAATTTGTTTGGAATTTGCTTTTTGAAAAGAATTCAAAAATAGACAGGATGCAATATTTATCATTATACTTCAAATAAAGTAGTCATCCTTCACAGTTTTGTACAGAATATATCCCTCAATCAATGTCTATAAAGTCATAAATGTGATGAAATTTACAGAGAATAATTGTTCACCACCTACCATACCTCTCCGAAATTAAGACATCAGGCTCCAAAGGAAGTAATTTTCTAATGATCATAAAATTTAAATTGATTGACAGACTTTTTGCAACAGGATGTTGTGCCTGAAAAACATACAGACTTAAATTCAGGAAGCAAAAATCCATTGATATGGGATAACCATGGGAACAGAAGAGCCATGGTACAATTTCCAGCTGAGGAACTTTCTGAATTAATGCTTTTTGATGGCAGAGAAAATATTTCTTGTATTTGCCCATTTCTACCTTTTTTCTCTACAGACCATTGCTAGTGGCTGAGATTTCATATCTGAGCAGAAGCAGCTTTGGTTTTCTTAAGACCAGGTTTTCCCAGAAGGAACAGATTCCCTGTGAATGGGACTGGACTATTTTTTCAAGTCAGTACTACGCTTCAGCTATTTTTTTCAGTATCTGAGGGAATTTCTATCACATCTCAAAAATATATCCACAAAATACAATGACCCTAAATTAAACATAGGAATACGTGGACAGTAACCAAATGGAAATCAGTATGTTGGCAACAAACCTACTTTAATCATACAGAACCTTCCACAAATGAGTCAGTTCACTGCACAAGTGGAGTGTATTAAACTTTCTCATTTTATCTTGCTTGGGGTAATTAGAAAGTCTGAAAACTAATTAAAGGGAAAGTCTAAACAGTGGCAAAGGCTAATGAATTGTAAGCAGCATTCACAGATAAGTAGTGGATGACTTTTTAAAATGTTTTATTTACTACATATGGACACTTAATACTTGCTCATATCTTGGGCCCAAACAAAATATAGGATGTATTTCCTATCATACAGAAACATCTGTAAATCACAGCAGTTCACTTGTGTTGATATTTTAAATCACATTTACAACTAATATCAGCTGTGACAATATTGGCAAACACCTCAGCAATACCAGTGGGGCTTATGTTATCACTAGTACTGCAGCTATGCTCCATGCACACCTTGTCTGCTGATCCTGAGTCTTAGAGCCACCATTCCTGAACCTGTGGTCAGACACATCAGGGGTGAAAGCTGGTTCTCTGAGAAATCGTCCTTGCATAAAGCCAAAGCTTCGTGTCTTGGATTGTTTTGATAACAAAATATTGTCAGCGTATTTCCTTGTGCTTTCCAGTCATATTTTGAACCATGTTCTATGAAGGATTAAATGCTCATTACTGATGTAGAGAACACCATAGCAGCTGCAGCTAGAAATTGCCTAAGAGAGAAATTATGGATCCGATCCTTATGACAGAATTGAAAGCAAAGGAATATTGCCAGCTGTTTTTGAGCAGCATTTTACACATTCAGTGTATACAATTTGACATGTCACCTCTTGCAAGAACGACAGAAAAAAAAAAGAAACAAAAATACATCCTTGTAATTTATTGGTATGAAGTATTTATCACAAAGATATTTTCTATGCAAAATAGTGTTACCTATCTGAATTATGTTACATATATATAAATTTAAGAGATTTTAAAATTTAAATTTCAAAATCCAATGCTATTTCTTTGATGCTTTCATGACACGAGCAAAGTGATTTTCATTTAAGGTGCAAAGACTTTTTTGTTTGTTTTAGTTTTAGTGTCTTTTAACTTGGACTGGGTGAGACAGTTTATATTTTGTCACCACAAAATGATAGAGTTTTTGATTCCTGGAGAAGTAAGGAGAGGGGGTCAGCAGACCTGTTACCTTAGAAGGTAGGTTACCTACCAAAAGGCAGACCTTGGCTTGTTTAGTATACTGTCTGACAGAGTCCCTGGGGTGGCAGTTATAAATGGTAAAAGAGTCCAGGAAGGCTGGAGTTTCTTCAAGAACAAAAATCTTAAAGGAGCAGGAGTAGACCATGCCTATGTGTCGGAAGATGACTCAACAGGGAAGACTATGGGCCTGGCTGGACTCAGGGAAAAATAGGCCTTTGGAAGAAGCGGAAGGCCACTCAAGAGGACTACAAGGATGTCATAAGGTAGGGAAGAAAATTAGTCAACTGAGATATTTAGCCTGAAGACAATGAGGTTGAAGCGAAACCTTACCACTCCCTGCAACACTTGAAAGGACATTGTAGTGTGGTGGGTGTCAGTTTTCTTCTCCCAGGTAACAAATGACAGGACAAGAGGAAATATCCTCAGGTTGTGCCAGGTTAGGTTTAGACTGGGCAATAAGAAAAAAAGTATTTGAAAGTGTAGTCAATCTTTGGAACTGTCTGCCCAGGGAAGTGATAGAGTCAGCATCCCTGGAGGCATTTGAAAGACATGTAAATGTGGAGCTTAGTGACATGGTTTAGTGGGGAATTTGACAGTGATAAGTTAGAGTGGGAATTGATGATCTCAAAAATCTTTTCCAGTCTAGACAATTCTATGAATCTGTGATTCTATATATGACATGTCTCAGTCATGTGATGTACATAAGGTCTAATAGATGGTTTAGGTGATTTTTCTGAGATGCCTTTGAGTATAGTGGATTACTAGGATGACAAGACACATCACTGAATGGCAAGATGAAATCAAGACAGAAGATGCATTCTGGGAGTTTACCTATTGGACTCCAACCACTGATGGTAATTCAGTCCTTGGAACCAGAGTGGAGACAGTCCGAGGTAAACTCCTGAACTGCCTGTAGTATGGACAGTGAGATCTCAGTATGAGTTTTTTCTGTATCTACAAAAGCACTCTTATTTGGTAAATTCAGCCTTAATTTTAAATCTTGCAATAGTAACATGCACTGCGAGATGTGGATATATATGATATACTCTTACACAAAGGTTATATATATAGAAACATAACGGCAGCCTAACCTCATGCCTTAAGAAGGTTATCTGCTTCAGGGAAAAATACAACAATGCTGATAGAATAGCTACACTATCTCAATTAGATGCTGAGATTATTCCTTTCCAAAGCAGAAGACAGTATCCAGAAGGGATCTTTCCTGCCTTGTAATGGTTGGAAATCAAAAATTGGATAGCTCCAGAAAAAACAGTGCAACAGCAACTTGAAAGGTCTGTTAATTAACTAACTTAACAGAAATGTGAACCATGTAAGAAGTCAGTTAAGTGGAACTGATGGGCATAATCTCTAGTTATGCCAACATATTTTTATACAAAGTTCACAAAGCGCAGCAAATTCATCATTTTGGTGGTTATCTCTAAGCAGATGGAAAGGAAGGTTATCAAGAGTAGCCAACATGGATTTGTCAAAGGGAAGTCATAAAAGGAC
Source organism: Todiramphus chloris collaris (assembly GCA_025345505.1). NCBI lineage: Eukaryota > Metazoa > Chordata > Aves > Coraciiformes > Alcedinidae > Todiramphus > Todiramphus chloris. The sequence continues at coordinate 8,202,251 of JANVCC010010369.1, forward strand.
AAATAGCCTTCTACGATGGTGTGACTGAATGGGTAGATGCAGGGAGAGCAGTGGATGTTGTCTACCTTGATGGCAGCAAGGCTTTTGACACTGTATCCTGTAACATCCTCATGGGTAAGCTCAGGAAATGTGGGTTCTGAGAGTGAATGGTGAGATGGATGGAGAACTGGGTAAACAATAGAGCTCAGAAGGTCAAGATGAGTGGCGCAGAGTCCAGTCGGAGACCTGTAACTGGTGGTCAGTACTGTGCCCAGTCTTATTCAACATCTTCACCAATGACCTGGATGAAGGGATTGAGTGTACCCTCAGCAAGTTTGCTGATGATACTAAACTCAGAGGAGTAGCTGACAGACCAGAAGACTGTTCTGCCATTCAGTGAGATCTCGACAGACTGGAGAGCTGGGCAAAGGGGAACCTAATGAAGTTCAACAAGAGTAGAATCCTACGCCTGGAAAGGAATAATAACACCATGCACCAATAACATCAGTATAGGTTAGGGATTGGCCTACTGGAAAGCAGCTCGATGGAGAAGGACCTGGGAGTCCTGGTGGACAAGAAGCTAATCATGGAACACCAATGTGCCCTTGTGGCCAGGAAGGCCAATGGTATCTTGAAGTGCATAAAGAAAAGTCTGTCCAGCAGGTCGAGGGAGATTCTCCTCCCCCTCTGCTCTGCACTAGTGAGACCACATCTGGAGTATTGTGTTCAGTTCTGGTCTCCCCAGTTCAAGAGAGACAGGGAATACTGGAGAGAGTCCAGTGGACAGCTAAGAGGATAATTATGGGACTGGAACATCTCTCCTATGAGGAAAGGCTGGAAGACCTGGGGCTGTTTAGCCTGGAGAAGAGAAGACTGAAAGGGGATCTTATTAATGTTTACAAAAATCTGAAGGGTGGGTGTCAAGTAGAACGGGCCAGTCTCTTTTCAGTGGTGTCCTGTGATAGGACAAGCAGCAATGGACACAACTAGAACATGTGAAGTTCCACCTCAGAGTGAGGAAATCCTTCTGTACTGTGAGAGTGACGGGGCACTAGAACAGGCTGCCCAGAGAGGTTGTGGAGTCTTCTTCTCTGGAGACTTTCAAAACCTGCCTAGATCTCTTCTCTTGGACTGCCCTAGGTGATCCTGTTTTGGCAAGGGGGTTGGACTTGTTGATATCCAGACATCCCTTCCAATCCCTACCATTCTATGATTCTGTGATTTCCATCAGCCTGGATACAGAAAAGCAGCTTTTAGGGTTTTTTTTCGCTACATTTGAAAAAAAAGTTTGCTTCTTGTGCTTCTCCCAAGACTTTTCATACCAATGCTATTTCTTAGAGAGTGCCTGCTTGTCTGAAAGACAATAAGCTTGGGAAATGAGAAGGACAAATGTAAGACAGATAGTCATCTTCCTGAATATTGGAACAGAATCGAAGAGTGAGTGATACATTGCAGACATGGTTGGAGAGGTACATGGAATAGATTAAAACACTCTTTACCAGCAGCTTTTTAGAAAGGCCACCCACTGGGGGTGAGAGTCCCCCCCAGATAAGGCATCGCAAAAGCTCTGGTTTGAGTGTGCAGTCCCTCTGCACTGCTTGGACTAGCCCCTCTCATCCAGTTTGCTCCATCAGCTCAGCTGGCGGATGTGAATACACAAGGAGAAGGACCAAAATAAGCAGCTGAAGGAACAGAAGTAAAGAGATTCAGATATTTCAGCTGTTTCAGTGTCACCACATAATACTTGGAGGGAAGCTTCCTGGTACTGAAAAAGGACCTAGAAATCTTTTAGTCCTGATTTTCAAGAGTGACACTAGTTTGTTTTCTCATCCATTTGACAAGGATTAAATCCTTGCTGTATCAGGCAGTGAGACTTGGGTACCTATTACCCCATTGAGAAAATGCCTAAAAATGGATGCAGATCTTCTCCTCTGTGGCCTGCTCAACAATCCATGGGAACTTGGTGTGACTCCAGACTTCCTTGTGTGGTTTTCTGACCCATCACACAGTAAGAGTCCCTGTCATATTCAAATGCAGAAAGCAAAGGGACAGTGGGAGTAGGGGACAGAGAGGAAGCTGTGGGTTCAAATTTCCCAGTGCAGAAGAAGAAATGTCAAAGGTGAAACGGTACAGCTTTGAAGCACTGGTTAAAAAAGTGTGCCTGTTTCTGCCAGAAGCGTTTTCAGAGAAAGGCCAAGCATAAACATCTGACTTCATATGAAGTTTGGGACTTTTAAATGCTAAATGCTCTCTGATGTAAAACTGGTGTATCTGGAAATGGGATTTCCATCAGATCTTTCTCCATAAGAGCTTTTTTTGGCCAAATTAGATTCCTCGTTTCCTGCTTTTGGCTGCTGTGGACCACCTTCTGAGGCATAAATGTTGCCTGACTAATCTAGTGGCCTTCTACAATTAAGTGACTGCATCGGTGGATAAAGGAAGGCCAATGGATGTCATGTACCTAGAGTTCTGTAAGTCCTTTGGTGCACTCTCACACAACATTCTTACCTCTAAATTGGAAAGATATGGGTGTGATGGATGGACAGTTAGAGGGATAAGGAATTAGCTGGATAGCCATATCCAAAGAGTTAGTCAATATTCAAGTGGAAACCTGTAACAAGTGGTGTCCCTCAAGGGTCTTTATTGGGAACCATGTTATTTAATATCCTCATCAACAACATACACAGTGGGACCGAATGCACCCAGTTTGCAGGTAACAGTAAGCTGAGTGGCACAGTTTATTCACTTGAGGGAAGGGATACCAGCCAGAGGGACCTTGACAGGCTTCAGAAGCAGGTTGATGTGATGTGCATGATGTTGGATAAACTTACCCTTTTTAAGTTTGTGGCCGTCAATAAGTCTTTCCTGAATAGGAATCACTGTATTGAGTTTTTGCAATCTCATTGTTTCTCAGCAAATTGCCATCACTAAGCCATAAGAGCTGTGCTAGCAAAAATGCTTTTGTGCATATTGACAGGAAAAATTTCAGCTTCCTTCCCTTAACATTCAGATGTGGGAAAAAAATCCAGGCATTTACATTTTAGAAATTCTGTGTCATGTACATACACTTGAAAAACTCTGGAGACAACCTTCTAAATTCATGCTAACAAGATGCAGAGATAGAAACACCGTTTTCTGGGAATTTAGAAGAGGCGTTTTATTATTTTATTATATTTCTTTTATTTTTATTCTATTTTATTTATTTTAATTTTATTATAAAGGTATAAAAAGAAATCAGAGAAGGAAAGGATTTGTAGTATCAAGTAAAATTCTTCATTATTGAATTTCATAAGCCTCAGAATTTCATAGGATGTTTCTTCCCATTTACTCCAGCAGTTAGTGTTATAAAAGATAGATCTGTAAGTGCTCAATAGTGAAGATAGTTCCCGTGTTTTTTGTTTTTCTTCTGTGTGGTGCAGATACCAACTTTGGGAAAAAAAGGTCACATTTATTTTTTAGCAGCAGCATCTGCTATCCTGGCAGTCAACTCAAGCAGTTTTTTTGGTGCCTCAAGACTTGTCCCTTGGTGCAGCTACTGTTGATGGTCTGAGTTATCTCATCCTCTTAACTGATATTGACCAATAATGAATAATTTTTCATTCGGGGAACTCACCATGTTTTCTTTTGTGCACCAGCTTTCACAGAACGGTCTTCACTACAGAAAATGCCAGGAATTTCTAGAACATTATGACCAGCTAACCTCATATAAAACTGTTTAATCCCTACCACTTTATTAGCATATGTTTGTGAACTTCTCTTTCTTTCTAATTCTTTTCAAATCTCACATGAAAACAAATCCTGTTTCCCCTTCAAAGGATTTTTGTTCTTTAGTTCCAATTTTATTTATCACACAGAGAAGCAGTCCACACAGAAGCATTTGCAATAGAACTTGCCTGAAAGAATTACTGTGAATTGTTTCCATCTATTATCAAAACTGCAGGGTAATTTTTTTGCCATTTCCACCTCAGCAAATGCTTCCATTTTCCATCAGAGTTCAAGTTATTTACATCACTTTACACCTGCTTGTTTTTATGTGAGATACCACTTACTGTACCTTTTTAATCAGGGAAGAGTTTTTGGACCTGATAACTTCTTTTGCTCTGAGTAGCTTGATTCTTCCATAATTAATGTATAATTTATCTCCACAAGTAAGTAATCTTTGACCTTACTAACGTTAGGAAGCAAAACCAGTTAAAAATCCCACACGGGCCTTGAATCATGGTGAATATTTAGTGATCACTAGACCATGGAACCAGATGAGTTGAAATAATCTGTTATCTTCCACTGCCACTACTTTGCTATTGGAAGGGAAATAAGGCAGAACTGCGGGGTACAAGCAAGTTCCCAGTGGCCCTGTAGATGAAAATAAAAAATCCATTTTTAAAATTGTGGGTTTAGTGCAGCAAGCATTTATTTATTTGTAGATAAATTAAGAAGTGAATAGTGAATCAAATATGGATTGAATCTTCCCTGCTGAATAGATGAAACATTTTTATAATAAGCTGCTAGCTTTCTCCTTCAAGTTAACCTGTTGTAAGCACTTGAGACAGCTGTCAGCAATAGTTGGTGTTCTGGAGATGCAGGAAGAGCAAAACACATTTGTGCATGTGTGTGTGAAGGAATAAGGAGATGTAAACCAGCTATATCTAATAAACATCAGAAATAACAAATCTGACAGGTATTTACATGGTTGCATTCTCAGAATCAAAATAAATCCTTTGCCCACGAGAAAGAAAAAAAATCACCATTTTCAGTGGAATCAGGAGTTCCGCACCTGAATTCAGAAGAATGTATCCAACTAGTATGACTAACGTTGATCACATAGACACCAGTAAGCACTGAGCTACTATACAAAAAGTGGGATTTTCCTGTTACGTCTTTACTAACTTTATAAAAGAGAAGTGAGCCATCAGTGCACATTTTAAGAAGACATGACTTAACATGCCTCAGTCTTGTGGGAATTTTTGACTGAGTCTCCACAATAAACAGTAATTTCTCACAGTGTTTTAATTCAGCAAGGGGGAAGTGGGAAGATCTCATGCAAGTGTTTAAGTGTTGTGGAAGATGTGATAAATAAATATCAGATGGCTCATCCCGTAACTTTGTAATCCAGAATTAGACTGAATGCATATTGCTTTAAACATACACGTAAACTTTCCCCTTCTATATGCACCTCTCATTGTCTGACATGCCTTTTGAGAAATTATTCTTCTGAAAAGACATCAATTTCCTCATTTTTTCTCCAAGCTAAAGATATTTCCATACTGGTTACTATGAAAAAAAATTGTACACCTTTTCTTCTTTAGCTGCAGCATTATCATCAGAACAATAACTCAGAGGCGTGGAGAGACTGAAACACCCCTCCAAGACTATTATTGCCACATCTAACCTTATATCACACCACACCATAGAAAAAATGGATTCTGCAAACATTTTTTCCTTTCTTGGTCACATCTACAGGGAAATGAGGCCTGTAATTTGCACTCACTGCTGGAACCCAGCTATTATTACTTACATCCAGGAAGGATTACATGACATATTTACAGAAAACCCCATGGCCAATCTGCTGCTTTCTTTACACCTTTGTGAAAGGATACCACCAATTAAAATGTTGCTTTTTTGTCAGCATGGATGGGGACTTTGTCTGTGGCTTCATCTCAGCAATATTCCCAGCCTGGTTACAAGGGAAGAGCTTGCACATGATCCCCAAACTGTCTTCCAAGCAGGAAGGCAGGATTCAGCTGCCTAAAGACAGGTTTCTTGTGCCATTGGAGAGTCCATGAGGAGTGAAAAACATCTGCAGGGCCTGGCCAATATGACATAGTTCTTTAATGGCAGATAAGGTCAGGTATACAGTCCCAGCTCACGGACAGGAAAAATATCTTATATTGCCTGTAATGACAATGGGTACACGGCTGATAAATACGCCTAGAAGGCATAGTGAAAAATCATCCACAGATACCAATTAGAACCTGAAAGCAATACAGTTCTTTTGCCATGGTATTGCATCTCCAGTGCATTGTAGAGAAAGGAGATTACTTTGTCTGTGATGATGGGACTGCTTTGCTTACAGTAGTTTGTCCTGGGTTCAGCTAGGATAGGGCTAATTTCCACAAGAAGCTGGAAGAGACCACAGCCAGGATAGACTACTGAAGCAGCCAGTGGGATATTTTATACCACGCCCACTGATGTCATGCCCACTACATAAAGGGAGGGCTAGCTGGGTGTAAAGGCATGTAATTTCAGCAAACTGAGGCTGGGGTCAGGGAGAGGTGGCCTGGGTGGTAAGCAGTCACATTGTATATCACTCTTTTTATATATTGTTTCATTAGTATTATTGTTATTACCATTGCTTCTTTTCTCTCTGTGGTGTTCTGTTAAACTGTCCTTATCTCAAATCATGGAATTTAACTTTTTCTCCCAATTCTCCTCACCCCACTGCAGCAGGGAGTGGGAGAGGAGCGAGTGGGTGGCTGCATGGTGCTTGGTTGCTTGCTGGGATTAAATCACAACATACTGGAACTGAGTAGACCCCAACTGGCTTGAGCAATGACACAGTGCAGCACTGGACGATGCTCCAGGAATGACACATACAGAGTTACTACTCAATGCACACAGAGCATGGAAAAGGTGGACTTGGTTATTGAAAAGTATTTCACTTAACATAGGTTAGGAAGCTATTGCTTCCAGGTTGCTATGATGTAGCGTGCAGGGACGGACTCCGACAGCACAGCCAATATGGTTGTAATCAGAAGTCACTTTATTAAGTACAACAGGCTATATTTATACACGAGACAATTCTGATCATGCACCCAGGTCACTTCTAATTGGCCCCACACTCAAACCCAGAGTCTGTCCACACACACTTCAAACACTTCTAATTGGCTGGTGATTCTCTTGGTTTTCTTCCTTCAGCACCCTGTTTTTCTCCTCTTATCCTCCTGTTTTGCCAGGTGCTTCTGCTTTTCTAATCCTTGGTCTTATCTCCTCAAGGCTGGGGCAGTGCTGGCTGTTTTTTAGCCTTGCAGGCCTTAGCATAACTACTCCTAGCTAACAACTCTTCTTTCTGTAGAGTGTCACAGCATCAGAACTTGAATGTTTGTAATTTCTTTGAGCCAGACTCTGAGAGGTGCTGAGCAGAAGTGTGTTCTCCTGAAGCTGGGGTGAATTTTGTATTCAAGACCTTTATGAGGTTTGAATATTCAGTGTTGAAGGCCCTACGTAATTTACTCCAACTGCAACACTTTAAAAGTGTCAGTCCAATCCCCTACTTTCTAACCAAATCCTCGCTCTTTAAGCGCAAGGCCTCTGAAATATGTTACTGAAAATCTGGTTCCTTAGAACTGCCTGAAGTATTTTACAGACAGACAGAACTATGCTGTCAGCTTAAAAAATGGAGTAAGAGCACTCAGTGGTGATAAAAGAGTTGAAAGAATTAACATTTGTAAACCCTCACATATGTACACATGGAAACAGAAGTTGGACACCCATAAGTACAAAAATTTTAATTCATAGTAACTATGTAGACGCAGATTTCTGAGACATAATGGCAACACAAACGACAATGCAGCAAAACACCACAGTGCACAGAAACAATAAATAGTTCCTCAGTGCAATAAAACAAACAACACGGGTGGAAGATTCACTTTTTTTGGTATTCCTAGCACCCCAGGAGAGAAACGCATATTTTAACAGTAGATTATTGACACCCAGGACAAGTAAGGCTTGGAGCCCCGTATCTCATCTAAAGAAACCCTGGAGTAGGCAGGAAGAAAGCTCTTTCTGGGAATATAAAGGGGTTCAGCTTGATGTGCAGCGTTCCACAAACAAAAGACATGCCACCAAATCCTCAAGATTTGTTCTGATTTTTAAATGCCTGCCAGCAGCCAGTCAGTGTCCCACCACAGCTCACCATGCTTCTCTCTGAAGACTTAGGGAGATTTGCAGCCTCTCTTTGCATTTTTTTTTTTTCCAGCACACAGCCAAACATCAAAAAAGAACACACCCCACTTAGGTTTCTTAATTCTGCATCATGTAACTGCAATTACTCCCAAAGGCAAGTGTCACCTGCTTTCCAACCCTGTCAAGGGAGAGAATAGGTTTTGTACATCAACAGTTTCAGAGGTGTGCTCACAACTTTGCCATGGAGTACATGGCTGTGGGTACTGGCAGCTTCCTCTGAATCACAGCATCCTGGCTATGCCTTCTCTGAAGACTGTTCTCACTTTACACACTGCCTTGGAGCAACCCGCAAACTATGTCAGTGACTGCCTTGATATCACTAATGACCTGAGAGCCATGCTAGTCACAGATTTAACTCTGTGACATATTTTAACCAGGAAATTGGGACTAGTCAGTCTCTTTCCTTGTCGTTCCTTTCTTTGCCTCACAATAACTCAAAACAAACTCAACCTGATGTCCTTCATTCTTATTCCTCTTACAAAGCCTTTGAGAATATGGGGAAAAAAACCCCACCCTTATCCTTTCCTTCTGCCACTGGAATGCTTTTGCAGCTCTGAATATGCTTTAATTTCCTCTAATTAAAAGTGAGGAAAAAAAGTGATTTTTTTTTCCCTCCCACCTCAAAAGATAGTATGATTTACTTCACCCAGCACTCTTTTTTCCCAGTCCTGCATAGATTGGTACTGTTCTGTGAATCGTACCTGGACATCCTTGTAATTAGTTATCTATCCTTCAAGTCCTTTTAGCCACTTACTATTTTTTTCTCCAAAATAGCCATGTATGTATGGGTTCAGTAATGGTCATGGTCACTTACACCAACTACCGCTTTGGCACCTGAATAGTCCTGAGCCATTCTTTATTTGCTTAGCCACATTGCTCTAGGACAGGCTTATAAATGAAGATACAAAAAGTGAAAGAGCAGGGTGCAACTAAAGTCAAAACATATCTTTATTGGATAAAGAGTGCTAAATTAGAAAATTATTATACTGAAGGAAAAAATAGAAGACTTTCTGCCCAACAGAGTAAAAGAATAGATTAGGGAGAAAAATGACAATCATAGCAGTGAAAATCCTGGATAAATTAACAAGAAAGAGATGCTATAAATAGAACTATAACCAACTATGAACTAACTGGTATAAAAGAAAATCTGTGGAACAGGAAATACAAGCCTCAGTGTTATTCTCTAAAAGATAATAAAAATGAGGCAGTTTTACAACACAGCCCAGGAAATGCATCTACAGTATCCACAGCAGATCCATTCCCAGAAGACAGAGAACCTCTGCCCAAAGGTTACCAGGGTAGCTCTTGGCTAAGTAGGGAATCAGGGGAATTATCAGGAGGTTTGACAATGTGGGAATGACATATTGCAATGCAATGTTGAGGTTTCTGCTTATTTCTGAGCCTTCTTTTCTGAGAAACCCTATGGTGGCCTTCAGCATAGATACTGGCCAGACCTAGGGTCCAGTCTGCTCTACAGTGTCTCTCATAAATATTTCTTTGTTCCCTTACGCCACTGTCTCATTGGCACCAGGGTCGATGTGTTGCCATTTAAAGAATTTGGAACAAAGAGAGCAAGCATGTCTTTACTTGTGCCTAGGAACTCACAATATTTGGCACTGTTGCCCAAATGTAAGATTTTAGTACAGACAGTAAAAGAAAGGACAGTCTTGCCCAGCTGACAGTACAACCTCACAGTACCAGTTTACCCCTGACTGACCTGTTCGAGTAAGATGTTTCTGATTCCTGATGCTAGAACTTTAAAATCTGGAAAGCTTCCAGACACATGGGCAGGTTGTGCCCTTCCTCAGTAACAATGACCAAATTGACAGGAAATCCTGGACAGAGAGGATAGAAACAGGTATAAACACCCACAGTGTTCTTGCTGGTGGCTTCAGCCTTTATTGCCCCATAGGGAGAGTGAGACAAGGCAGCCTTGTGATGTAGTTAAGACTGGAATAGCTTGTTTTATACTAGTATCCTGACTTGCAACAAAACTATAAGAAATGGAACCCAGAAATATATTTCTTTCATTTAGGGGCAGATCATAGAATCATTTAGGTTGGGAAAGACTTTTTTAAGATCACTGACTCCAACAATTAACCCAACATGACCAAAACCATCACTAAACCATGTCTTTAAATGCCACTTCTCCATGTCTTTCATGTTTAATTACCCATGGGTCAACACTTTAGTCCTTTATGGAGCAAACAGCTTGTGACTGCCTATTGCCCTGACACCAGATAAGCAGACCCATGGGAACATAAGTATATTTCTGAAGCATGAGAATTTTACTAAAATGTCTCAGTCAGACACTTAGGGAGTGAGTAAAACATCAGGAGGATTCAGAACATGCCAAAGCTAATAGCATTTCATTTCCCTTAATGGAAAATGCAGCTTTCGCTGACACAGTGTGTACTGATGTTGTCAAGAAAAAAAAAAAGTCATCCTTTATCTTCAGTATAATTCAGTGATGTAAGAATCTAAATGCAGAAATACAGAGAAAATCTTTAGGGGAAAATGGAGCACCCATTGATGAGAAAGTAGAAGCAGACCGCATATTCAGAATTACACTGTGAAAGCTGCTCACCGCCAAATCACCTTCCACAATAATTACTGAACTTCATATCACTCTGTGATACAAATCATCTTATTCAAAAATACTTACTGCAGAAGAAAAAAAAAATCATTATTGACCTTCCTCTTTCTGACTAATAAATACCAATTTTCTTCTCCTAATGCTGTAAAATCCTAAACTACTTCTTCCTACCCATCTATGGAAGTTTAGCTGAAATCCTTACCTGACTTACCAACTTCATTTCAGAAATCTTCCGTACCAGTTGCCATTTGGTAACTGATTCCCTACTATGTATTTTCCATTAGCTATATATTAAATTATGATAAATTAGACAATATTGCTTTTGCATTACTAATTTAATTCACAGATGAACAGAGATGGTTTATCACCAAATTTTCTTGATTTTATATTGAAAGGATCTGGACTTCATCACACCTTGCAGGTGTTCTCAGCAGCACTTTTCCCTTACTTTGTAATCTTAAGAATGCAGGAAGGTGAATTAGGAATTCAGAATTGAGTATTTTTGAAGACAATATGATCTGATGGAGTAATTAAACAGCTAAGTAAAAGTATCCAGGAATGAATGTGGCTGATAATGTTCTTTTCCTTTGTATGCACAGGCTGATCTCATGAAAATGATCTAAGGAGTAGCTCTGACTTAGAGAAAGACTCCAATTTGGCATTACACACTGTTTAAAAATTTAAAAGATTATTTAAAGACAAGGGGAAAATTAAATTACTAACCAAATGGATAATGTCTGTACCTCACTTGATGGAGTTAATAGGAGATGAAGAAAATGGTATTATGGGTCAGCGAAGCTGAAGTGAAAGTGAGTAACGTAAAAAATCTATATTCTCCAGAACAGAGATTTTCCAGAATAAACTGGAGCCTTTGAATAACAAACATCTACATGAATGAAACAACAAAGATGGAAAGTAGATGGATCAAAAAATGAAAGCAGGAGAAAAAATGTCATCTTGATTTACCTGAAGGAGAAGGGAAAATATGAACAGAAGAATTAACAGATACCTCTTGAAAGATATGTTTAAGGAAATTTTTATGGCTGCATCCTTTGTCATTCAACAAACAGTGAGAAGAGCACCTGGTGGCCTCCACAAAGCAATTATAATTAAGTTCTGTAATTATAGCAATACAAAATAAGTTGTTACAGCTGTCTAGACTGAACAAAACTCTGATTTGTAATTCAGATAGGTATTGCTACTCCTTGCATGCAGCATGAATGAAAACAAAATACATAGAAACTGACAGGAAGCTTTGGGATTATAAAATTGAGTGCTTGATATCCTGGTAAACCTGTAATTGATGTGTGTGAAACCAGCATCTTTTATAGGACAGAATATCAGTCTTGTTTACACCAGTGATGAATAAACAAGATCATTACAAAATGGAAGGAATGATATCCTGAATATTCCAGCATACCTGATTAATAGTCCTCACAAGGCCAAAGAGACCATTCTCAGAATTACTTCTGAGTTTTATCCAGATAGTTTAAATGACGGTTTAATAGATAAAACACATGAAGAACAGAACAGAACAGAACAGACTCTTGCATTCTCTCACCTTATTTTATATTTTATATTATATATTTTATATATTTAATATTCTTCTTCTTTCTCAAATGCTTCTCCCCTTTTGGGGTGGTGAGGAAGGATAAGATACCTGGCATACATTTCAGTAGAATCCCAGGCCTACAGAGTATGTGTATGAACATACCCACACCTCCCCCCACATATGTACCATCACTACAGACACGCACAGCACACACACATGCAGTCTTTCACACACACTGTCTAGCACTAGTTTGGGACAAAAACTGCAATGAGGTGCTGTGGGCTCAGACTCCCACAGGCTCAGGCACTCACCATCCAGTATAATCCCTGGAGAGCAGGAGATTGAGCTAGAAGACCACCATGTAATAAGGGAGTTTTGCTCACGGTCTGTTTGTTGACTTATTTTTAAAAAGCATAATGCAGCTGCCCATGCCCACCTAACTGCATGAAATAGACACCTACTACTGGAAGCAGGTTCTGACACTGAGACACAACCTTAAAACTTTCCTTAGAGCTTTTATCAGGCATCTAGGAGGGAGAGACAATTTCAGCACATCCACCTCTGCAGCATTTCCTCTTAGGCACATGAAGGATTTTGGTGCTCAGTGTGCTGCTTTCTGTGAACAAAATGTTGATTGTCTAAATCTGCCCAAATTGCTGTGGGGGATTTAGTCACTCAGCATTGTGAATTTACTTCTAAGAAAGAAATGTAACTTGAGATCTGTCCTGGGATGAAACCAAGTATTGTAACTGCATTCCCGAGCTTTACACCTTTTCATTTGTTAAAACTCTCCCGGTAACACTCATTAACAATCCTTTCTGTTTTCTGTATTTGCAGTAAATTGCTGAAAGTGTTCCTGATAACTTTAGAAAAACAGAAGAGGTAATTATAGACCAAACACTATAAAATGTCCAAGCTGTGATGGAGGAGGAATGGAGTTGATACACCTCAAAGACTGGTGTAAAATTTGCAAGCACTGTAACTAACTGCTTATGGGGATTTTTTTTTAGGTTTTTTTTTTTTTTTAAGAAGAATATGAAAGCAAGTGGACAGTCAAGCAAATGAAAGCAAGAGAAAGTGTCCACCAATAACTATTGATCTTGCATTCCTGTCACATGGTGAATTTTGCTAGAAGCTCCCCTTTCCAAACAGAAAGAAGTGATTAAAGACCTGGACAGCCTTTGGAAGGGGACGTAGCATCTTGTATCCCTTGACGGGCTGGGAGAAGATAATGAAAGAAAAAGAATCAACTTATTTACATATAATTGCCACTTCTAGATGTGAAAAATGGACTAAAATGGCTGTATAGACATGATCATGGTATAAGGCTCAACAGACTCTCAGCCTTTGGTAGCGTGTCATCATATAAATTACAAAATCTGGAAGCACGGAATTGTGACAGGCAGCATCCACTGCAAAGCACAAAAAGTCTCACAAATCACTGAGTCATTATTGCTTTCCCTATAAGCTATTTATTATGCTGATCCTGAAACATACACAGTATGTTACAGAAGCAGTGTTTATTCATGTATGTTCATGCATTACACATTGCCTTCTAGTCAGGCAGAACACTAAAGCTGAAGGCTCAGTACTTTCATACACCGAGTTTTCAGTAAACATACTGCTGCTGTTATGCTTCAAGTGCAGCTATCATATAAGGACACTGGCAGATTGTAGAGATAGGAGTTTTAGCAGTAATAATTTCAGTAACATTGAAGAAAATGTTACATGTTTATTATCGTGATCTGGTCCTACAAGACAGGAGTTTTAATAGTAACAATTTCAACAAAATGGAATAAAAAGGTAAATGTACATTGTTGTGATCTGGTCCTAGAAGACACTGAGGAAATTCACTGAACACACATCAGCTATTTTAATTATAAGTTTTAAAGCTTCACTGGTTATTTTGTTCTTTGTGCTTAATAAGCTTTTATAAGTTTTGTAGTATCTCCAGGTTAAATTTTTCTTCTCTATTTTTTTGTAAAAGCTGTGAACAAACTACAATATTTAGTTTACAATATACAACTATCAAAAAAACCCCAAAGTTACAGTATCTCCTTACCATTTTATTGTCTGTCTGAATGGCTAATAAACAAGAGTAACCTCTTCCACAAGACCAGCATTTCTCACTTATTTATCTTCATCTCTTGCACACAAATAAAAATGTGTTTATACTTTAAATTCCTGAGGAGTTCAGAGTTCTTATTAGCTAAAGTCTTGAGGTCAGGATCCTGAAATATTCAAATGCTCCTCATATTCATCTGAGATGACATGAATCCTTCTATGCTTGGTAAAATTCTTCACAGGGTATGTATTTGTGCTAGGCATTTTTTCCAAAACCTGCTTGAGAACAGAGGTGGAGCCTTGTGGTAGAGATTTTCTCTCGGGTATGCTGCTCATTCAATGGGAAGGCAGACAGATGAAGTCCACTGCACACCACCCAAGCGGTGGAAGTTCCTATGAAGCACACCACCATCATATGCCAATTCATTGTAGAGTGTTCTGGAAAGAGTGCCAGGGACAAATAGCGGATTAATTGGATGGCCAACTCTGGCAATATGAAAGAAGTCTCTTCCTCCCTATAAGCTTGTGCTTTGGCTCTGAAAGAAGTGTCATGAGAGGTCCAGCAACTCAAAGAAGCCATTTCTTACCACACACCCATATGGGTCTACCTTTCAGCTAATAGGATTAGATGCTCCCCTGCCCTAAGGAAAGAATATGTGAGGCACACACAATGTGAGACCCTGTGGTTCTGTCTAGGTGACCACAGAGAGGACATGACAAAGTGGGATGGAAAACCCTCTTTGATCCTCACTGCACAAGTACATGAACTGTGAGGGAAAGAAATTGTGAAAAGGGATTCTTCCATAAAAAATGCCACTCTAGTTTCCACTGGAAAATTCCCCAGAGAGAACAAAAGGGCTGATCTTACTTCCAGTCCTCTTGAAGGGACTTCTAAGTCATTTTCACAAAAAGTGAGTGGCTCTAATCAGGATTAGAGGGGCCCTGATGCCAGCCAGGTGGAGCAAAGGGACAATCAGGTTACTGGAGTGTGTGGAACCAGTGGCCGGGCATGTCAGACCCACAGGAGTGCAAGGTTTTAGTAGATACTGGGGCACAGTGCACCCTGATGCCATCAAGCTATAGAGGGGATTAACCCATCTGTATGTCTGGGGTGACAGGGGCATCCCAACAGCTGAGTGTACTGGAGGCTGAAGTGAGTCTAACCAGGAAGGAGTGTCATAAAAATCCCCTAGTGACTGGCCCAGATGACCTGTGCATCCTTGGCATAGATTCTTTCAGGAGAGGGTATTTCAAGGACCCAAAATGGTACCAGTGGGGCTTTGGCACAGCTGCCTTGGAGGAAACTTAACAGTTGTTAAACTTGTCCAGGCTCTTGGGGTACCCTTCTGTGGTGGGATTGATGAGTGCAGGTGTCAGTCGCTACCACAACAGAATCACAGAATCATTTAGGTTGGAAAAGACCCTTGGGATCATCTTGTCCAACCATTAGCCCTACTCTATAAGTTCACCCCTAGACCATATCCCCCAACACCACATCCAAGCGATGCTTAAACACATCCAGGGATGGCAACTCAATCGGTGCATTGATTACCATATCACACCAATCAAGATTCCTCAATGCCCACCCAGAAGCTGATTTGTCAGGCAGAGAGCCAGAGGCTGATCAGCAAAACTCGCTCACCCTTCAAGAGCGCCAGATGGCCAACGTGAAACTCTAATGGAGAATGCAGTAGACTACCATGGGCTGAATGAAGTCAGGCCACTGCTGAGTGCTGCTGTGCTGGACATGCTAGAGCTTCAATAGGAACTGGGGTCAAAGGCAGCCATGTGATACACCATAACTGATGTTGCTAATGGGTTTTTCTGTACTCCTATACACCAGAGTACAGACCACAATTTGCTTTCACTTGGAGGGGTGTCCAGTACACCTGAGATCTACTGCCCAGGGGTGGAAACACAGCCCCACTATCTGCCATGGACTGATCCAGACTGCACTGGTAGGAAGGTGCAGCACTGGAACACCTGCAGTACATTGATAACATCATTGTATGAGGTGACATAGAAGAAGTTTTTGAGAAAGGGAAGAAAATAATTGAAATCTTCCTGAAGGCCGGTTTGACATAAAAAGCAGTAAGATTCAGGGACCTGCATGAGAGCTCCACCTTTAGAAATAAAATGGCAAATTCTGCATTGCCATATCCCAATGGATGTGATCAACAAGAGAGCAGCTGTGTCCCCACCAACCAGTAAAAAGGGAACACAGGCTTTCCTGTGTGCTCTGCATTTCTGAAGGATGCACATCCCAGACTACAGTCTGATTGTGAGCCCTCTCTGCCACATGACCCAGGAGAATAATTATTTTGAATGGGACCCTGAGCAGCAACAACCTTTTGCACAGATTAAACAGGAGATTGTGCACGCAGTAGCCCCTGGGCCAGTCAGGGAAGGACAAAGTATTAAGAATGTGCTCTACATAGTAGCTGGGAAGAATGGTTCCACCTGGAGCCTCTGTCAGTGAGCACCCCTGGGGAGACCCAGCACTGACCTCTAGGTTTTTGGAGCCAATGGTACAATGGATCCAAGGCCAACTACACTCCAACTGAAAAAGAGATCCTGACAGCGTGTGAAGGAGTTTGGGCTGCCACAGAAGTGGTTGTCACTGAAGCACAGCTCCTTCTGGCACCCCAACTGCCAGTGCTGGGCTGGATGCTCAGAAGGTGTCCTCTACACACCATGCAGCTGATGCCAGGTGGAGTAAGTGGTTGCCCTGATAACACAACGGGCTCAAACAAGGAGCCCCAGCCAACCAGGAATTTTGAAAGTGATCACAAACTGTCCAGAGGGCAAAAATTTTGGGATATCACCAGAGGAGGAGGAGGTGACACTCACTGAGGAGGCCCTGTCATATAACAAACTACCAGATGATGAGAAATGGTCTATCCTGTTCACTGACGGTTCCTGACACATCATGGGAAACCATCAATAGTGGAAGGCTGCTGTGTGAAGTCCTACATGACAAATTGCTGAAGCTGCTGATTTTCAAGGTGAACCAAGTCAGATTGCCCAGGTGAAAGCCATCCAACTGGCTTTAGACATCGCTGAGTGGGAAAAGGGGCCAATTCTCTGCCTTTGTACTTTTTGTACTTGGTGGCAAATGCCCTGTGGAGGTGGTTACAGCAGTGGAAGCAGAGCAACTGGGAGAGTAGTGGTAAACCCATCTGGGGTACTCGGTTATGGCAAGATACTGCTGCTCGAGTGGAGAACCTGTCTGTGAAAGTACACCATGTGGATGCTTATGTACACAAGAGTCTGAACCTTGAGGAACATGAGAACAACCAGCAGGTGGATCAGGCTGCCAAGATTGGAGTGGCTTAGGTGGATCTGTTGTCAGACATCTATTACCGACCCTCAAACCAAGACCAGAAGACTGATGGAGCAATATTTGTGTCAAGACTAGATCATAAACTATACAATTTTTTCTTCATTGTTATTTTTGTTCAGTCAGCACAAAATACACTTATTTTTGTGAAAAAGTTTTCTTTGCTGCATCACAGCTACTGATCTGATTAAGATGTCACCTTGAAATATATACTGTTTTAAACAAACATCCTCTTCTCAAAGTAAGGTCACATGTCCTTTATTTTTATCTTCTAAATTTAGGAAGCGATGTTAATATCTATGGGAAAAACATCAAAAACTGTTGATTTCTTTTCAAATATGCTGAAGAATTCTCTATTTGCCAAACTTTTTAACTAATTTTACATTTAGGCTTAAGATCACTCCTACTGAGCAGCCAAATTTCAAGGACTTTTGGGCATCTTTATACATGGTGACATGAACCCAGTAGAAGTTCTACTGCTGCTATAGCACAGCACATTTCAAAAGTTTTCTCAAGCCCCACAGACTTAAATAAGAACAATTTTCGTAACAGCAAGAGAGAAAATCCCACAGTCATAAGAAGTGTTTTCAAGCTCAGATGAAATTTCCACATGCAAACTCTTGCATCACACAAAACCACTCTTCCCTCAAACTGATGTTTCCACATTGTTCAGATAAGCACTGGTCCAGGAAGTGAGAAAAGGAGTGAGACTTTCATTTCCCCTATACAGCAGTGTGGAAAGTCCTTTGCAGTCTGATCTGAAACTGTTGACATCTTCCTTTCTTGATGTCTTTTTCTTCTGTTGGAGAAGAAACAACAAGGACAGAAATGAGGTGTGCTGCGCCAGTGGGAGAGCACAAATGGAGGCATTAACCTCAGCTGGGATAAATCCTCCTTTTTTTCAGTAAAGCTTACAGAGCTCTGGGAATATGCTCAGGCTGAAGGACTGATCTGTGTTGATTAAAAATACCATAGAGGAGTGGCCACTTAGCAAGAAAGGAACATGCTTACTAAAATCATAATAATTGTCCTACTAATTGTTAACAGTGCTGTAGACAATGCAAAGCAAACTAAGTATCTGCTGTCTATCAGCCAATATCAAAAAAAAGCTTCCTTTTTCATCTCAGTCTATGCATCGTGGGCTTCTACACCACTGAGGAAAAAAGGAAGCTAAAATTCACAGAGAAAAAAAATGGGATTGAAAACACAACACATAAAGTAATAAATTGTCACCACTTTTTAAGTAAGTAAAAAACCTGCAGGAAATACATGCAATTCAGTTAGGTTTTATGTATATATATATATGCTTATTTAATATATACACAAGTTTCGTGTTATATATATGGATTTATTATGTATATGTATGTATGTATATGTTCCAAACCTGTGAAACAAAGTGCAAGTGCACATTTGTAATTAGTAAAATAAGAAATTAATTTCATGTCAGTCAGGAATTAGCAAAATTAAGAACTTCTGGGTTCAAAATGGAAAACTATTTTAAATTTTTTTTTCTGTGTTGTAGAGAAGCCAGTCTGAAAAAGACCAACATCAGCAGGAAGACAACAGTTTCCTTGTATGCCACTTGTATGTTCTACCAGGGAGTGCTGTGACTCTAGCAGATGGGTAGGAGAAAATCAGAAAAGATCATCTCAGAAACCCAGTTAAAGTGTCATGGATAAAAAGAATGTAGTCATGGATAAAAAAAAGAAATGAAGAAACAATATGCCATCAAAGCACAGACTCCACTTGGTCCCATCATCATTTGCCTTTGTAAGGGTAGAGAAATAAAACTCTGCATTTACAGGAAGCAGACATCTTCCAGTTCCCCAGAATTTTTCCTTTTTCCTTGGAATGACAATGCTTTAGAAGCCTCTCAAGTAAGGCTTTATCCCATTCCAGCTAACTCTGTTGTGGGAGGTATCTACACTGTACATATTCGAAGTCAAGCTTTCAGGCAGCCACAGCAGGGGATTGTAGCAGAACATACTTCCTGTCTAGGCAGCCACTTTGCAAGTTTTTGAGAGGCTGGGAGGCAGGGAGGACTATTAAAAAATAAGTTTTCGTATTGTAAGATTGGGTGGTGGAGGGAAGGGAGAAATATGGATCCCTATAACCAAGAACTTGGAACTGAGAGGAGACAAGCACCTAGATAAAATCTATTTCCAAGGCAAGGAGGGACAGAAGGAGAGGTAGAGGGAGAGAAGTTGGGCCATGGGTGGCGAGAGAGGCAGAGCATGGAGGAGACAGAGGGTGCATGTGAGAGTGAGAAAAGAGAGGGGGGTGGGGTGAGAGTGAGAAAAGAGAGGGAGGGGGGAGATAGAGGGACAGAGGGAGGGCTAAAAAGAAGAATGAAGATGGGTAGAGAGGAAGTGAGAGGACAAGAGACAATTCTTTTTTGCTTTATCTTAGCATAACCAAGAATGATTTCTCACAGATAATGAAAGGTAAACATTTGAAGAAAAATAAACTTTTCCTGACATAATTTTCCTATTTTGCTAAATTGAATTTTATCTTAATTTTTAAAAACTCTCTCAAAACCAAAACTTTCCCCTTTTTGCCATCAATGCCAACCAGCTGTAGTCACAACCCTTATACCACCTGCAAGGGAGCTGGTCTGCCTTGACAGAGGCTAGTAGATTTGGACTAGAGTAATGCAAAGATGGGATACCAGATTACTTCTAAAAAAAATCATTTCTACCAGTAAGCAGGTCAGAGAGTCTCAGTGTGACAAACATGAAGCTTAATGTCACTCTGACACACCTTCTGCTGTGAGGCTGTGAGTGGCTATTTGGATTCTGCTCCTTCAGGCACTGTGATCTACTAAGCACAAGAGCAGCATTCCTAGAAAACAAACATATCTGAGAGTATTCAGCATTAAGCTGGAATGAGAAGAATCAGCAGTTTTATTATAATTTGAACTGGAGTAGGGAAGCAAGGAAGAAACAAAAAAATCCCCACAATAAAATTCACAGCTCACCCTCTCATCTGTCCCTTCCTGAAGACTCAGCTTGCAAGAGGCACTTCATTATTTGCACTGTGTGCACAAAATGAAACAATTCTAGCAGCTGATTAAAGTGAAGACAGTTTTAATAGGTTGGCTAGCTGCAGCACTTCAGCTGGGCAATGGTTTCTGTCTTTAAAAGACTGATTTGGCTAATTACAGCCATTTTTCTGGGATGCTATCTACAGACTCCAAGCAGAAGAAATTAATTCCTAATGGTGTCTTGCAGCATGCAATGTGGGATAATATGAATGGAGGTTGAAAAAGTTTTGATCAACGTGGAATTAAAAGCCTCTGCCAGAACAACTGAACAATCATCAGGTGAACAACGGAGATGTGGAGGGTTATTAAGCACTTCTTGGTGAGCTGTCACTAGCTCTGAGCAAGTGACCCTAAATTAAATGCTTGTTCAATAATTTAAATTAATGTGATTTATTCTTCTCTGAAGGATTTATCTGATCTTATAATATTTACTAGTCTGTAAGCAAAAAGACATGCAAAACACCCTGAAAATTATAAAGGAATCATAGTCTGCTTTGATTCATTCCTGTGTCAGAACATGGCTAGTAAAGAATAAAAACGGGACAGTTTCTCTGACAATGTTCATGTTCACCTTCCCTCACCTTTGTAAACAGGTACACAGGCTGTTCTGGGAAAAAGGCATCCCAAATACAACTGTGCTACTACTCTCCATGTCAATCAGGTGGACTTGATGATCTAACGATTGGACTTGATGATCTTACAGGTCTCTTCCAACCAAAATTATTCTATGATTCTATGATCCATCACAGTAGCCTCTGAAGCGGGCAGGATGAAAGAGACACATGATGCTCAGGCAGTAAAGTTCAGTTTGCTGGCTGTAGCTTATCATTGGTTTAACTTCCTCTTCTCTTTTTTAGTGGCAGGGTAAAGGAAAAGGGTGTGGTGATACAACAGAGGCTATAACAACATCTGATCACTCAGATCTTGCATCATGCTGACCAGAAAAACTTAAAGCACAAAATAAACCCCACGTGGGATTAACCTTTCCTCTTTTTTTTCTATGCATTATTTCAGACAATTTTCAGACAGGAGGAATGTAAACTTTTGAAAAACATTGCTAAGAATTAAGCATTTTCACTCAAGCCATAAAAAGCATCAAGTTGTGATGCATCCCTCTGTTTCTTGCTAGAAAACATGGTTATTTTAAAAACTACATGAGTGCCTGTGGTGTATGAACCTACTCTACACTCACCTGCCAAGCACCATGTTTTTCTGAAGGTATTTAATGCCATCAAAACTTAGTCCTGTAGTCCTCATACAGACAATTTTTAGAAGATGTTATCTCTCTCAGAGATATCGGTGCCAAGCCTTGCCCTTGTAAGTGCATCCATGTCCAAAGTCATTCACACTTTGCGCAGAGAGATCAAGGATTTTGCTAGGATTTGCCTGGGTCTCTGCATGCAGTTACCTCTACAAAAAGTTTAGTTATAGCTCTCTATTAGTTTTTGATGATATCAGAAAAAAAAATTCTGCCGAGTGATTTCCTGCGGATTGACCACAGATCACAGGATTTCTTTTTCTTGTAGCAGTTCAGTGACTGACAGGTCTCTCAAGGACACTTCAAGTCAGCTCAATGGAGCAAAAAGACTACTCTAATATTGCTGAGGAGCCACTCTATGGGTCAGGGAACACAGAGATGGACAAATCCAGCTTTTCAGTTTTTTCTTTTATCAAGCAAACTAAAGATGCCATATCTGCAGCTATCCCATTAAATTACATTTATTTAAAATTTACTGCCTTCTGAAAATCTGAATAAATATTCCATTCCTACGTTACAGAAAAACTGACAAAACACATCTATGTTAAAGTGGTATGAAATAGCTGAATAGTTTTTGGGAAAAAAATTACATACAGGCCAATTACGGTCACATTCACTTAGTGACATGAGACTAACTTATTGGTTAGAAAAACCATTTTATGAATGTTATCTGTCTTTAAAGGACAAAGCCTGTAACTACAAACACAAAATATCATTTTAGATGACAGAACCATGAAGTAGCTTTTTCTCTTTTTTTAAGATCTTCAGAATAAAAGGAGAAGTTAAAATTTCCTCAGTGACGAATGTTAAAAATATACATAACATATAAGGACTATATTTTTGCCTTTTGTTTGAGGGTTTGCATCATTTCTTGAAAAACATGTACATCTTTTCCCCCCATCTTCCCTTTCTTATCATGTATAGAGTGAGGTTTTACAGACATATTTTTAATAAGACCATAAACAGCACCTCCACCCTTCTCTTTTTGGTATTTAGCTAAGTAGTGGTTTGTTCTTTTTGTCTTTAAATGAGGCAAAAGAGAAAAAGGTCTTTTTTGTCTGCAGGGAGTAGGACTGGGGTCAGAGAAAGATACCCAAACACTAGAAAAGAAGAGGGGTAAAGGACGAGGGCAAATTAAGTCTTAAGGAAAGCCTCATTCAGTGTAGTAACTTGAGTTACCACAAGTTACTTGCTTAAGTTACGACTTAAGTCACTAAGTGGCTTGCCCCCGACATGCAGTTAATTTTCATGCTTTGGATCATGCTGTCAGGATGAAGCATGTAATTTTTAGGCATTCCAGTACATAAATTGCAGAATACATAGGTTCTCAAGATCTCATAACAATCTTACTATGAAAGGTCTCCACTCAGCTAAGTGGAGTTTGACTGCTAAAGAACATTTGAACTAAAACTTTCATTAGCTTTTTTCTCTGAAACATTGTCTGAGGACATGATCATCTGAAAGATTGTTTTGCACTTACTTTGAAGTAAACAGTTGGAGACTGCAGAAAATCTATGCTTAGTTCTGGTAGCATGTCTTGCAACTAAGTGAACAAATTGTGCTCAGAGGAGAAGATACTAAATTCATTTTAAGTTAATGCAATAAAACAGGTTTAGGCTGAAAACTAACTTGCATTCAGTACAGAAAGTGGGCTGCAATCTCCAATGAAGTAATTCCTCTAGTCTCTCTCATATTTGCTACCTGTGTATTACTGCAGTTCATTCTCTTTGTGAAGCTTTTCCACCTTAAAAATTTCTCATGGTGCTGAAAGCTTTTATCCACTGTAGAAGATTCTGTAAGAAGTCAATACTCAGCACATCACAGGAGCAAGACCACAATACTCTGTGTTTCTTAGAGAGCACTCAAGATACAGGAACTCAGCAAAGCTACTTGGAGATAAAATACTGTCATTATTAATTCTCATTTTTAAAAACATATAAATGCTTTTGTATAGCAGTAAAGATTTTTCAAAACAGCTAAAAACTGTGGTTGCCTCTACTTTAGGATATTCAGCACAAGAGTTTTTGAAAAATGTCTCATCTATCAAATTGTGAAAAGCACAGCCTTCGAAACAGTTTCATCTTGAGTATTAAATTTCTGTGACTGGTCAGTTTGAGAACATTTGACTTTGAATATCAGAAATAAACAACTCCCACAAGCCTGCCTGAACATCAAAAGTTTTCTTAATATTAGTTTAGCACAACCTTTTACTCCATACTATATGAGTGAAATGGAATAGACTTATCTGAGGCCTATGGGATTCTTCAAAAACCTTATGGAAGTCTTGCTATGATTGACATATTTTTCTGGAGAAAATAAACATGACCATTCACTGTTCCAGACAAGTATACACATTAAGTGATAACACTGAAAGAAAATAAGAAAGAAAAAAAGAGAACCGTAGGGATTAGGGTAAAAGTAACTGCAACTTTATACTTGAAGGTAGACAGGTTTTATGTTACAGACCCTTATCTCATTCTCAGCAAGTGATGAACAACTTACCTATTTTTCTTTGCTAACTATTTAAGTTTGATAACTACAAGAAAGCATTTGTTTTAAAAGCATGAGGTGCCCAGAAAAGGACTGAAACATATATTTGGAGAATGCCAAAAGGGCTACACTATTTTCTTATTTCATACAATTAAGAGAGAGATGAGCTTGCCATCATTTCTTATTCCACATATATTTGCCAGCTAAATGAACAGGTTAATATACTGAACAAGTATTTTGTGTAGGCTTAGACTACTTTCAATGGGAAAGTCAAAAGGACTAATGAAGATTTTACTGACTTTTAAGCATTAAATATTACCTTTGAAGAGATCTGCTGTCACTTCTCAGGCAACATGATAAATGTCATAATGGTAATTTCATAACTAGAAACAATAGCTAAGACAATTTGTAGAGCTTCTGCTGTGTCAGGTCACCAGGATTCTTCTTCAGGGATATAGTCACCCGCACCTTCTCTTACCTCTCTGTCTGAAGCATACATGTAGAACTGTATCAGATCAGGTCAGACACCCATTCGACCAGTGTCCTTTTAGGCAATGCAAGTTACTTCAAAGCTCCAAAGCAGTAATATCCCATGCTCTTTAGTAAATCTAGCTTCTTACACCTGTGTGAGCTCACAAGGACAGACCATTGCTTGAGCACTTTGTATAACTGTTTTAAAGAAAGGGCAGGAATGTTGACACTGAAAAATAACAGAATTATATGCCTATTTCATCTTCATATGTCAGACATGGTTGAAAAAACACCACCAACACAACTATTTGTTGTACGCATATGCATATTTGCATATGTATATGCAAATTACAAAGAAATTAAATACGTATGCTTCCTGAGCACTCTATAATGATGCTCAAGCCCTATTTGTGTGTAGGAACAGCTTTAAAAACTAGTATGTGGTTCTAGCTGTTGTGTTATCCCTAACTAAGAAATGTTACATCTGCTCATTTGCGGTTCTATTTTCTCGGTTTCACCTTTTGATCTTCAGCCTGCCTTTTATCTTCAATGATCATCTTAAAAGTGCTTGTTCAATCAAAAATGGTGTATTTCATGATTGCAAGTGTTTGTAAGTCAAGAGCATTTCTTCTGTACTCTCTTAACCAAAGATTAATGCAATATAAGAAAAGTCATATTACATGTAAAAAATAATCATGAACATCACACCACCTTTGGTCCAGAAATTTTTCCTAATGTAGATCACTTGGAAATTTGCAACTAAATTAAAATACTGTACTTCCTTCTTATACCTACCCTACATAGATTTCAACAAATACATCTTTGAAAGGCATCGAGATTATTTGCTTTTCCAGTTCTAAGATGAATTTTTATGGAAAAAAAAGGAGGAAAAGAGACCACTACATGCGGGTTAGGTGAGCAGTGCTTTACAGGTAGGGTACCATAGGCTGCTGTTAAGCTTGTGGCTATGCTCAGGTTCTGTGTGTAACCTTGCAGCTTTGTAAAGCCTTATTGCTGTTGCTAGTATCAGGCCACACGTTTTGTACTGAGTACAGGACTGAGGCTTGTCACAGGCTTCCTCAGTCTGACTTCACCTGCCTGCAGCTTTGTTTTCCCTGTTTTAGCCGTGACAGCAATTCCTCTGTGTCCTGATTTGAGTGAGAACAGAACTAATTCTGTTCAGTGATTTTACTTTTCAGCTCAGTTCTTCTAACTAACTGCACTGTCTGGAGTCAGCAGCCTGTTCTCACAGGCAGTGTCTGCTTCTGGCAGTGATCACACCCCATGGTTAGAGTTACTACCAAGGATTGGTGTGCAGACCAAGGCCACTGCTGGGTCTTGTGTACCACACTGGGGGTGCAGAAAGTGAAAGGCTGCACCTGCAGGGAGGAGTGGACAGGACAGGTGACCCTGAACTGACCAACGAGGGATTCCATCCTATATATATCATATTCAGTTTAGAGCTGAGGGATACAAAAGGTCTCTGGTCTCTTCTTCTCCCCTCTTGGACTGCTTTGCCAGCTTTGCTTGTCTCAGCTCGGGTCCTCTTTCAGTTCCTTCCTCGGAGCACCCAAGGAGGCCTCTGTCCATTCTGCTTTTGATCTCATTCTGTGTGTTCCTGAACCCGGTACCAGAACCCAGCTCCTGAACACAGCTCCCGTCTGCTGCGGGGCCCAGTCTGGGACTGCCCCGGTGCCTGCTCCACAGCATCAGTGGTGACGGTGATGGAATCACCATCAGGGGGGTTGGGTTTGATACTGGTTTTGTATATATTCATATATATTCCATTTTTATTATTATTAATTTCCTTTTCATTAAAGCTGTTCTAGTTTCCTTTTCTAATCTAAGTCTGTCTCCCTTATTCCCTTTCTCTTTCCCCTCTGGGGAGGGAGGGGGGTTAACAAAGAGCGTCTGTTATAGGTCTAAGGGGCTGCCCTGACCCTCAACCGGGACAATCTGGCAAGCTGTGTATGGATAATTTGTTCTATTATTTTTCTTTGTATGGCACAACAACAATTCTTATATTGACAGGAACAAGCAGTTATGCTATGTAACATGAGATATTATTCTGATACATCATGTAGAAAATCACAGGTCTGATAAAACAGCAGAAGCTTTGCAAAGTGGAAGCATGGGATGTGACATAGGACGGTAGCTTGAGATGAGGCACAGTATTGGCTCTGAAGACCCCACAGCAATAAACAACTCAGCAGTAGTCAATTAAAAAATGAAGACACGAAGCTGGAAATAAAATCTGATTTTAGGTAACAAAGTAGTGTGCGACACACAGAAAAAGATTGTATATGTATGCATATAAAGTATATATGTAGTAAATGTGGGTGACCCATGGAGCTGCAGAATAGTGAAGAAAAGGTAAGATGTAAAGATGTGTTATCAAATATAACAATGATCCCAAGTGCATCCTAAAATGAGAAAGAAATGACCAACATGAACATCACATTCCTCCTGGCAAAGGACACTGAATGCTGACAACTCCTCATAACTTGTTATGAACCATGAGAATGACTACATTAACATTAGAATTAAAAAGGGCAAAGGAAGGATGAGCACAGCACCAGAAAAAAACCAAAAACCCAAAAAAACCCCAGAAACTGTGTATTACAATTTAAATTGTTATTGTATTGTTATTGTAATTGTATTGTTATTAAGATTCCCCCCCATTATAACTGTACTATTATTCTTTTTCTGTAATAGTTAGAACTAGACTAGTAATGATTCCTTAATTACATTGTCCAGATTTCAATGATACTAACAATAAATTCTTCTATTTATATGTAAAGTGTTTCCTCTTACCCTATAAACAAAATTTTGAAAGTCACTAATGTATTGAGCTCACATTTCTCAGCTGGATGAAAATTTGGGGAATTCAGCCTGCAGTAAAAGTGTCCCCAGGAGACTAGAACTGTAAGAACAATGAAATGGGAAGTTCACAGACAAAAAAGGGAAAATAAAATTTGTGGGAAACCCCAGCCATTGCTGAGACTTAATTTCTTCATAGAATTTCCTCTTTCCATGTATACTGTTTATTCTTTTTTTATATTATCTGCCAAGAAACATTTGAATTAATACTAAAAAGGATCTTCTTAGAGCTGGTAAATAAAAATTTTGAGCACTGAAATAGGTAAATCTTTTTTTCTGTGGGAGTAAACAATAGAAGAGAGAAGAATAAAGGGCTGGTCAAAGAGTCACCACAAAGTAATTTTATGCTTTTTGTACAGCATTATCAAGTGTCCTGGCTGATAAATGGGCTATTTAACATGTTGACATCTAAAGGAGATTAATGGGCTGAAACGTGCTTTAATGATCATTGCTTGGAAATGCTCTTCCTTTACGAAGCATACTCAAATCTCTAGTTCTGATTCCAGAATTAATTCAGTTCTCTTTTTTTCTTCTTCTTTTTTATTTTTTTTCCCCCTAACACTTATAGACAAAAAATGTCATTGACATCAGGCAAAAAAAAAAAAAATTGTCACAGAACGTACTAGTCTCTGTATTTCATAATATCCAGTCTGTAAAAAAAACACCTAAAGAAGGAAGACTGATTTCCTATCTTATTTATTTCCTCTCAGACTGCTACAGACAGACATACTGTCCTCAAGAAAAAATTCATATAACTCCTTTCCACCTCAAAGTTTATGACAGTAGTACAGTAATGTAAAATACCTTCAGCAACATCTCTTGTGCTTCAAGTCTGTGTATGAAACTTCGTGCCACAGACAGTGAAATGTTTCACAGAGCATGAAAGACTAGAAGCACTTTTGGCTATCAGTTTTCTGAATTATTTCTATACTGAGGTCAATAGTGCTTCATTATTTAGAAATCATATTCCAGAAAACAATCACAGGATCACCTAGATTGAAAAGACCTTCAAGATCATCAGGTCCAAACAATAACCATTCTCTACATGTCCATTGTGAAACCAAGGTCTTAAGCACCACATATACAAGACCTTTAAACACAGTCAGGTATAGTGCTACCTGGGCAGCCTGTTCACATGCTTGATAACCCTTTCGATGAAAAAAAAATTTCCTAATGTCCAACTCAAACTTCCTCTGGAACAACTAGATGCCATTTTCTCTTGTCTTACCACTTTCTACTTGGGAGAAGAGACCAGCACCCATCTCTTTACAACCTTCCTTCAAGTAGTTGTGCAGCACAGTAAGGTCTCTGCCAGCCTTCTTTTCTTCAGACTAAATAACACAGTTGTCTTAGTTGCTCCCCATGAGACTTATTCTCTAGACCCTTCACTATCTTTGCTGTCCTTCTCTGGACACACTCCAGCACCTCAATGTCTTTTTTCTACTGAGGTGCCCAAAACTGAACACAGTGCTTCAGGTGCAACCTCACCAGTGCTGAGTACAGGGGCACGATCCCTTCTCTAGTCCTGCTGGACACACTATTTCTGATCCAGGCCAGGATGCCATTGGCCTTCTTGGCCACCTGGGCACACTGCTGGCTCGTGTTCAGGTGGCTGTCAATCAACACCCCCAGGTCCTTTTCTGCCAGGCAGCTCTCCAGCCACTCTTCCCCAAACCTGTAGTGTTGCCTGGGGTTGTTGTGGCCTAAGTACAGCACTCAGCACTTGGCCTTGTTGAACCACATTAAGCCAGCTTATTCAGGTTCCTCTGAAGAGCCTTCCTATCCACCCAGCTCAGTGTCATCTGCAAACTGACTGAGGGTGCATTCTATCTCCTCAACAAGATGATTGATAAAGATATTAAACAGAAGCGGCCCCTGTACTGAGCCCTGGAGAACACCATTTGTGACTGGACACCAGATGGATTTTACTCCTTTCACCACCACTCTTTTGACACAGCCATCAAGCCAGACCACAAGAAAGGGAGAAGCCATTGCTGTCCTGCCTTTAGCTAGAACTTTACAGAGGCAAAGATAATGGCGCTTCAATTTAAAGACATCTTTCTTTCTTGAATTTAAATTTTGCTTACATTTGTTTCCATAATAATGGGAAAATAAACTAAAATTACTGGTTCTGAAGAAGCTCATTTTCCCCTCCCAATAAACATACAAGACAAAATAAATACAGTTGGCTTAATACATGACAAAAAACTCAGGTTGGATAAAGAAGCTAACAGGCATTTCCAGATAACACAGAGTTCCATGACCCTAAAGGAAACCTGTATTTTCTTTAGACCTCTTTTCCTTGGTGAGACAGCTGCTGTTTGCCTTGGCTGCACACTTTTATGCTTCTGCAGGAACACCTTCTCATCACTGGGGAACTGCCATGGATTGCTGACTTGAATGGTGCTACTCTTGGGTGCAGACACACACAAGTCCTGCCTGTGTCAGCAAGGTTGGGAGCAGAGTGATGAAGGCTTACCTGGTTCTTTTGAAAACAGGAAGCTCCCAAAGTTCATTCCAACTCCATAGATCCTTTTTTCCCAGATGAAAGCTACCTATAGTTTCCCTCAATCACTCTACATACTCCTGCAGAGAGCAAACCACATGTTTGCCACTTTAAAAAACAGTTTAGGACTCGTTTCTTAAAAAAAAAAAAA
>JANVCC010010369.1:8252866-8277612 GCA_025345505.1 Todiramphus chloris collaris
AGGTCATAGACTCTCCTTTTGTCCTTGAGGTCCAGCCAAAGGTCCCTGTTTAGCCAGGCCAGTCTCTTTCCCTGCCTGCTTGTTTTTCAGCAGGTAAGAACAGCCTGCTCCTGCGCCTTTAAGGCCACTCTCTTGAAGTAAGTCCAGCCTTGCTGGACTCCTGTATCCTTCAGCTCAGCCTCCCAAGGGACTTTGTCAATCAGTCTCCTGAACAGGTCAAAGTTTGCCCTCCGGAAGTCCAAGCTGTCAGTTTTACTAACCCCTCTCTTTGTTTCCCTGAGGATTGAAAACTCAATCATCTCATGAGCACTATGCCCTAGACAGCCTCCAACCTTTACTTCGCCCACAAGTTCTTCCCTGTTCACATGGAGCAGGTCCAGAAGTGCTCCTTCCCTGGTTGGCTTCCCATGTTTGCCAACTTCACCATAATCTCACTTCAACAGTGAGATTAGTCACAAGCGAGGGAAAAATCCATAGTTCTGATATATACCATATTCATGAGCTTAGTCTGAAGACACATGTATTATGGCTTTTTCCTGATGTGCAATACATTCTTCATTCAAAAGTAACAATTTTTGCCTCTTGCAAATCAGAAATTTTCATAAATTTATTGTTGATCAACTTTATTCCTTCAAAAAGGTCGAGAGAGGTTCTACCCCCCACCCCCCCCCCACTATGCCCTGGTGAGACCCCATTGGGAATATTGTGTTCAGTCCTGGGCCCCTCAGTTCAAGAATGACAGGAAACTACTAGAAAGAGTCCAGCACAGAGCCACAAAGATGATGGAGTGGAGCATCTACCTGCTGAGGAAAGGCTGAGGGAGCTGGGTCTCTGTAGCTTGGAGAAGGGGAGACTGGGGGGTGATCTCATTAGTGTTTATAAATACATAAAGAGTGAGTGTCAGGGGGACGGACCCAGGTTTTTCGCTGTTGTGTCCAATGATAGGACAAGGGGCAACAGGTGTAAGCTGGAGCATAAGAGGTTCCACAGAAACATAAGGAGAAACTTTTTCACTCTGAGGGTCATGAAGCTCTGTAACAGGCTGCCCAGAAGGGTTGTGGAGTCTCCTTCTCTGAAGACATTTAAAACTCTCCTGGATGTGTTCCTGTGTGACCTGCTCTAGGTGGTCCTGCTCTGGCAGGGAGGGTTGGACTAGATGATCTTTTGAGTTACCTTCCAACCCTGAACATTCTGTGATTCTGTGAAATGCATTTACAAATTTGGATGGTCAGCATTATTTCTGTAATTTATAAATGATACAAAGATATATTTGCAAGTTTTATCTATCCTAGTTTGTAAAGTACTTAATATAATGTCAAGGAAGCTTGAGAAAAATTTGCTTAAATTAGAACTTTTATGCTTCACTTCAACAGCTAAGCAAAACAGTGCTACTGCAGACCCACAGTCCTGCCATGCTGTGTTCTGCCAGATGGTATTGTCACCTCCTGTGAAGTCCTAAAACTGGTGCAAGTAACAACTGAGCCATTTTTTGACAGTTTTTCTATTGTTTCTTTCCCACTGACTGGCTGTCTAACCTTCCTCTGCAGGATTTTGACCTCCAAGTAGTGAACTGTGTCTGCATGTTAACTAAAGGTGCATTGCTCAGTTACTGACTACTGTCCCAGATTACACAATTTTCATGTTCCTGTGCTCTCCTGTCTAGCAAGGTGGAGATGCGGACCTGGACAGGCGACCTGGTGAGGATGGAATGATTGCCCTGTGCCAAAAGATTGGCCGCATACAGGTGTTTTCCCAGTTTACAAAGTCTCTGCTAATTTTCTACTCAATGTTGGTGGATATATGTAGGATATAGAATTTCCATGTTCTGTAAGAATTACCAAAGAAGCAAGCAAACAGAACTCTCTGTGGAAGAAAACACCTTCATTAAAACAGCACAGTGTTTTCTTAGCAAAAAAACCCCAATAAACCAACAAGTAATACAATGAAGTCAGAGCACCATCTTAAAACTTTTCAGTGCAGATTTTAATTAACTAGGACTATTACTATAGCAGATCAGATCCTCTACTTAGTGCTCAAGACATCATTTAAATGTGTACTATCTAAAACCAGAAGGATTTTTTTCTTAACTCATCTGCTTTTTTTCTGTCTTTCTATTGACTTCCATTATGGCAGCAACTAAACAGAAGCTGAAATTTATCAACACTTTGCTGCATACTAGTTTAAAAAAAGTCAATCGATCGATAAGAAATATACTTTATAGAAATTATTGTGATGCCAAACAATTACAAACACATATTCTAGTGCTATGTGCTATTCAAATAAGCCCACAATTAAACAGGATACAGAGATGAAAAATCTTTCCTACTTTCAGAGAACAACTAGTTTTCAAACCACAAAATTCTCTTTTTCATATAACTGTTTTCAACAGAAAGTTGGATAAAATACAAATCATCATCTTTTTTCAGCATGTCTGCCTGCAAGCCTTTTGGCTGAGGTACTTAGTGCCTTCTTTGCCTCAGTCATTAATAGTAAGACCAGTTTTTCTCCAGGTACCCAGACCTCTGAGCTGGAAGACAGGGATGGGGGCAATCCAAGGGGAACTGGTGTGCAACCTGATGCTCCACTTAGATGCACACAAGCCTATGGGCCAGATGACATCCATCCAAGGGTACTGAGACAGCTGGCAGGGGTGCTCCCCAAGCCACTCTCCATTATTTATCAGCAGTCCTGGCTGAACAGGGAGGTCCCCGTGAACCTACATAGTTCTGTGATTCTGTAGTAATCCCTTGATCAAATTCAGCCACGTTTGCTAAAAGAGTAGTGAATTTAGGCATTTTAAATCCTAAACCTTTTTGGAAATAAGTAAATTACAAGGAGAGGGAAAGTGAACACCACTTCTGCAGGTAAGACAAGCAGCACTCTCTACTCCCTCAGCAGCAACTCTCACCCTAAGTGGGTTACAGGTTTATTAGCATGAGCATATTACCCTTTGCATAGCTGCAAACTGGCATCATAGGCACCTTATTTGCCTGGTTTGTAAGCTTCTCCTGCCTTTCAAAACGGATCCTCCATGCTGCATAGTGGATACTGGAGGGATGTGGGATTATTGGAAAAGGAAGTAGTTCAATGGGAAGACTCTGGAAAACACTAGAAGTGGAATGGTGGCATGTGGAAAAGCAGTGATGCAACTGGTATATGAGGAGCTGAGGTTACTTCAGGACACAACTTTGTGTAAAATCAGGTTTTACACATTGTACTACTCATAGTATGAATTGTTTGATGACCACAGTTAGAGCTATTACAACACTGAGTGCTGTTTGTGTATCACACAGCACTATTCACTGTAGAAACAGAGCAAAGAGCATTACCATGATGCACTGCACAGGCTACTCCATCCTTCTTCTAAAAGAAGCAATTCATCCACATAGAGTACCATACTACAATAGCTATTCTTCTACTGAGCTGATGTTTTACTACCTAACTCTGTCTCAAGCTTCAAATACTCTCTTTTCACATACAGATTTAGGATTCAACTTGCACTTGCCAATGATTCAGTGGGATTACATATGAAAATATGGGAACCAGCTGCTCAGATACCGTTCTTGAACTTACCAGAGCTGAAGCTGTTTTTTGTTAGTGCAACAAAGCAACGGATGGAGACAAGTATTTGAATGCTTCAGAACAGCTGCTGAGTCATGAAAGGGGGGCTGAGAAACCTGATAGCAAAAGCAGGCAAATTAGTTTGATTTCAGAGCAGATATCAATTTCTGGAACGAACAGAGGCTATTGAGAATAACATTCATGAGGTACCAAGGAAGCAAAAGAAGTCTTAGAAATATTCCCTGGACAACACAGCTAGCTCATTAAGATTTTTTTTTTTTTTTGTTAAGGTACTATTTGAAAAAAAGATGTGCACCACTAAAGACAGAGATTGCACCTGCCTATGTGCTGCCATCCAGGGAAATAGCCCATTCCAGCCCTTCACTTTGTGAACTTCATTTCCCTCTGTCAGGATTTCAGAAGCTGGCTGGGTTACTTAGTAACTTGAGGCAAGAAGACTTAACTAGGAAAAGCATGTCCTTAAAGCATTTGTTAGAGATATACATTAACACTAAGGATGATGGTGACTATTTTGAAGGATGCCTTCTATGTAGAGAGCATATTTTCAGACGGTCAGGGCCTTAGCTGACTCTAGATGCCCATTCTGATGATCGAACCAATTACCTTCCCAATTTTACATTGGTCTAGTCCTTAACTCCTGAACAGCGTCCCAATGTGTTAACAGGCTTTCTTTTGGCAGGGGGATTTCCAAAAATGCCTTTGAGTGTTTAGAGTCAGGAGTCAAACTTTACTTCAGTAGACGTAATTGTTCTCTGTTTGTTATCCACATATTGACATAATAGTAATAGTCAGAGCTTTTGTAAGCAGAAGAAAAAAAGCCATTAATAATAATGACCTACAAAACAATCTAATCCTGTCTCCTGGTTTGAGCTAGAACAGAACTAATCCTGTTCTGTGATTTTACTTTTCAACTAAGTCTCTTCTAACTAACTGCACTTTCTGAAGTTAACAGCCTATTTTTGCAGCCAGTGTCTGCTTCTAGCAGTGATAATGCTTGACATTTGTAGTTACTACCAAGGACTGGTGTGCAGAATGGCTCTTCCTTATACTTGCTCCTATAGAAAGCAAGGTCACTGTTAAATCTTGTGTACCACACTGAGGTGCCAAGAAGTGAAAGGTCGCATCTGTGGGGAGGAGCAGACAGGGCAAGTGTCATTAAGCTTACCATTCCATTCTATCCCATATATGTCATATTCTTTATAAAACTGAGGGGTCACAAGGGTCAAGCTCTCTTCTCCGATGGCCAGCATCCAAGGACGACTTTGTTCTGCCTCCAATCCCACTCCAAGCATTCCTGAATTCAGTTTCAGAATCCATCTCCTGTCTTCTACTGAGTCCAGTCAGGGACTACCCCAGTGCCTACCCACAGTATCAGTGGTGATGGTAACATTAGGGGGCTTGATTAGGATTTAATAATGTTTTTGTATATATCTACATATATTTAATTTTGCTGTTATTATTGTTTCATGAGAACTGTGTTATTTTCTTTTCCTATTTGTATGTCTCTTTCCCTTATTCCCTTCCTCTTACCCTTTGGGAAGGGTGTGTCTGTGTGTTAATAAAGAGCATCTGTCACTTGTCTAGTGTCCAGACCATCCCTAACCCTTAATATCCTGAGGAGAAATACAATAGTTCCATTTGAGCTATTCTTGAAGAGCTGAAAGGATTGTTTTTTGAAACACAAATATCTAAGTTCATTCACAGATAAGCAACCAAAAAAATGCTATCCCTTAGGCAAAATAAACTGTTTTGATAATTTTGATATTTATTTTCCTCTGGAGCTAATACAGAGCTCAGAGACTGAAAATCTCTTACATTATATTTGGAAATGTAATATATATATGTAGCTTTGGCATTTGAAGTCCTAACACAGCAGTTTTCCATTCCTGACTTTCAAGTCAGGGATATCTTGTTTTGTAATGTTTGTCTGAGGTTTATAGGAGTTGTATTTTGTGCAGGTGTCTGCATTTTCCACTCTGGGACAGAAATTCAATCTTTTTATGACAAGAGATGCTGGTTCATAGAGGAGAAAGGGGACAAAACTTTCCATCTAACTCTAGACAGTAGCTTTAATAGCAACAGAGCGAAGACTTTATGTCCTCTCCAAATCTTTTATGTACAGGTAATACCTGACAGGTCTAGAGACCTGTTTTACCTTACTCTTTCAAAAGACTAAATATAATCTTATTTTAAATGCTCTGAACTAAATAGAATCTATGTAGTTAAGACAGAATGAGTTGCTCCACTATCAGTTAGGAGGTCAACAGTTTCATTTCCCAGCTTTGTGGGAACCAGAAGATTGGCTGGGAGGTTTTCAAACTTATGGTATCTTTCCCCTGGTTCACTTCAACCTTCTTGCTCATCTTCCAACATCATAAGGCTTGCCTCATTCTTATTTTCCGATTCGCTTACCCTCCCTTCAATGTAGGACACTCAGCTTTACAATGTCCTTCTTTCCTGCAAATTACACACTGGTGCAGGCCCAATGGTACTTGTCCTGCTGGGACTCATCCTCATCCTATTCTACTTGAGCCTCATCTTCCTCTGCCTCTTCCTCCATCCCCTCCTCTCATACTGCTTCTATTGATTGCTGTGGATAGCAAAGATGCCTGTAGTTTCATCCTTCCCTGCCTTTCCCTCTTTTCCTTTGCTTCCCTGTGGTTATATACCTTATATGCTGTCTCTGTTAACTGGGAAGTTGTCATTCCCCCTGCCCCATCTACTTCCTGCAGTTTTCTCCTTATATCTGGAGTTATCAGATTGTCCAATAAACATGTTAAACATTTACTAATTTGCTTCCTCATGAGGATTCAAGTCAGTCCCATTGACTGTTACAAAATAAGCAAGTGTGACATAGTAAATGTGACATATACAAATAGTGGTCCCTCCAGAACCATAGCCCGTCACAGTGATGTCTGGATGACGTTGACACTGCCCTCTTATCTGACTCACAATGGGACTAAAGGTTTCATTCCCTTTTCTGGTGTTGCCAGAAGCCCCTCCTACAGCTCCCTCAAGTTTACCACCATTCTGAAAAAAAAACGGTGAAGCTAATAAAGACATATTCTGTTCAGGAGGAGATGCTATTGTTTCTTTCCATCCCTACATTCCCCACAAATACCTTTTACATCTTTCTCATCCTCCTGCTCTGTATCCAATATATATATCCCATGGTGTCCATCAGACATATTAATCAATTTACACTTTTATTCTAGTATCATAATTGTTTTTCAAAGTCATAAAGGCATCCACATGTGGTGCTTCATCCCATTTCCCTTTGTGATTACAAAATAACATTAGTTGCAGTATAGTACTGTATTTCGAAGAACGCCTGTCAGACCAGTTTTCCCCATTGTCCAAAAATAGTGTGGCTACCACTGAGTGAGTTATTTTTTCATCTTTTCTTTAGTCATAGGATCCCCACTGTATTAATTCTAATTTTTCAGAATATAACCCAAAGGAGTGCAAAGAGAAGTCATGGTCAAGGATGTCAAACCCATGTCCTGCTTTAGCTGACTTTCCTTTTACTGATTGGTTTTCCAGACTCTTCAGACGTCACAGCCATAAACTTAACAGTGCCAAGCCCACCACTAAGTAATATCTTTAAGTGACACACCTTCATGCCTTTTTAAAATGTCTCAAGAGTTAGTGACTCAACCATTTCCTTGGGCAGCCTGTTCCAATGCTTGATAACATTTTTGGATACCCAATCTAAACCTTCCCCAGCACAATTTAAGGACATTTCCTCTCTTCCTATCTCATTCCTTGGGAAAAGAGACCAAATACCCACCTCACTACAAGCTCCTTTCAGGCAGGTAGTTGTAAAGAGTGACTGAGACACCCCCACTTGCTTCAGCAGCTGACATCACAGGTCAGAGGTGCCCACACCCCAGGTGTTACTCCAGCAGCTGGTACCCAGTTTTCTCACCACAGTCCCCCAGCAGCTGGCACTGAGTCCTTGCATCACTCACATGCACGGGATAGAGATTGAGATTACGTAGAGAGGTAGTTAATAGGAGATTCAAAGGGGAGTGAGGACAGACTGTGGTGATCAGGCACAGGGTTCAGCCAGACAAGCATAGTGGCCAGCTGCAGTTTACACATGATCAGCCCCTTTTCCCTCCACTTCTCTGGTCCTGCACCTCTGCTCATCTCATCAGTTTGCGCAATCCCATGGACTCCCCTCTAAAATCCCAGACTCTCAGGTCTGCATCTTTATCAGTTGCAAAGTCCTGTTTGCCTGCAGTTTTTTTGTAGCCATTTCAGTTAGTGTGTCTGATCAGGCTGCTTTCTTGTCTTTGTCTCCATTATGATTTGCCTGTCGGGTTTGCGTCTCCATATAGTTTATTGCTTCCCTTTAGCAGAAAAGCCTTAGTATTCCATTTGACAAGGTCCTCGATCAGATATTCTACTGGAATAAACATTCCTACATTCCCTATATCCTGACCAGTTAGTGGAACTGATCAGTTTTGGTTCTTATTGCTGCCTCCCTTACAATTTGTTAGTCAGGTTTGTGTCTCTCTGTGTTCATTTTATAGCTTCCTCCTTTTCTTAGTATCCCCTTTTGTGTTGATAAAGTCCTTGACCAGACACCTAAAAGAAGCAGACGCCCTCCTTCAGCACGCCCTTACAATTACCATGTAACTGAAAAATATTATCACAACTGTCTTACAAAGGAATATGGAACAGAATACAGCAGAAAAAAAATGAAAAAAAAAATTTATTTCATACTTATACAAATAAAAAACAATCCCCATAGCTGTACTTGAAATAATATTAACAGTGTCAAACAAGAAAATCCTGACAGAATACATATCAATACTTTAAACCACAGAAATTGTATTACATACGCTCAGTAGCAATAGTACTGTGCAGGAATGAAGCTCTCTGTAAACGCTCATCCTTTATTTTATATACATTTAGAACAATTGTGCTTTTCCCTACACAAAGTAACAGTGCTCTTAAAAATAAATAATATGCAATTTCAGAATTATATCCTGAAATATGCTACTCTAGATCCCCATCTAAATCCTGGACATGTCTCTCCCAGGAAAGTTATTGTAATGAGTGCTCAGCACTTTGCTAGATCAAACACTAAAAAAGGTACTGAACCCATATCTGTTTTTCTCCAAATTGCAGTCAATTAGAGAAAAGGTGATGATGTCAAGCACATGTTGCTTATATTGTTTAACAAAAGAATGGTACAGTCTTTATTACACATCAGATTGTGTAAAACAGCCAAGTTTTAAAAGGTTCGGGTAGATCTCATATCTGGAGAAAGGCTCAGAGCTGTGGGAGAGAGAACTGCCCCAAAGCTGAAAACTTAACAATCAAATTCTATTTAGCTATTATTTTAATGAAGTATGAAAGACTTTCTGACACAGATACATTAAGTTGTACATTAATAAACAATATACAGTAAATTTATCTTAATAAAATCACGTTGTTCAATGTAAAGCTGCCGTAAGAGTTGGAAAAATATACAGTCTGCTCTCTTGATGTAGTTCCCAGTTCTTGTTTTTACATTTAGAAACCACAGCTGGCAATTGATATGACTAATGTGAGGGTAAATTTGAGGAACGCACAACTGATGGAAATTCTTCTCAGTTGTTCCTCACCATGGCAGATATAAATACAATATTAGGTATCCTTCTTTTTATCCCATTGTTGGGATAGTTATTAGTCGTTGATAGTGTTGGATGATAAAAGTGGTAATTATAATAAAGAGTGTTTATCTGATCTCTGCTGTAGGCAGCACAGGAGGTGTGAACATATAGAAAAAACAGAAATACAAGGCAGCTATGGAAGCTTGAGCTGGTGACTGCTGTCTAGTGAAGGACCACAAGGTGAAATTTATTCCACTGTAAAGTCCCTACACAGCAGCTAAGCCATTGGTGCTATGCCTGTGATCACCTGAAGGAGAAGAGTCACACAGTGGAGGTACTCTGTTTCATTCATTCAGGACCTCGCCTGCCACAACAGAAATGCACAAAGAACCCCAGGACAGTACAGAGCCAGGAGGTATAAGAGACAGGTAAGAAAGGATGTCTGCAGTGTGTTCACCAATAAAGCTTCCCAGCAGTGAGAGGGCTAAAAACAAAGGTCATAACCTAACAGGAAAGATTCTAGGCACTTCCCACTGCAGGTCATCCTAGAGTAACCAGTAACTGGTGGGCACAAATCACTTCAAATCAGACAATTTGCAGAACAACAAACTGCACACCAGGGAGCCCCAGAAGCTTTGACACAGATATTATACTAGAGCAATAGAGTAAAATGACTCCTAGTGCTTGTGAAAACCTGCTACTGCCTGCCTCAGAGTATGGTTTAAATCCTGCCACTTACTGCATTACATTTCAGCTCAGGATAAAGCTGAGGCAGGTGAGACAGAAAATGTGTCAGTGAGGAGTCCTATGCTTTCCCTAGGAAGACATACCTGGGTACCAGTTTGAAGGGAAGGTGCTATGAGAAGGGTAAGTATGGACAATGGTAGAAAGCTCTGAGACCATGGCTCACAATGACAAAAGTGTGTCATATTGAAGGTGGAAGGCCTGCAGCACATGAAGTAAAGGCCCAGTTTTGAGAAGGTAGGGGAAAAATTGACTGTCATGGAAGTAGGTGCTACTGTTCACGTCTTGTGACAACGCAGGTTGGAGAAACCTCGCCCTGTAGCACTCTTTTCTATCAGATTGAGTGATAGGGTAAAAAACTTGGGACACCATGACTTGTATACTAAAGCTAAATCACTCGCAGTAAATCAAATGTGAAACTTGCAGAACAGGCGCCGGCCAAATTTTTCTTCATCTGCTGAAGCCTAAAGGCAAACTTTCTCATCTATCTTCCCGTCTCATTGTTTTCATTTACTCAGTTACACAAGTAATGTCATTTTTTTTACTACCATTTGAATTGAGTGTCTCCATCTAGGTTGCTCTCAGAGAAATACTCAACTGGTGTATTAAAACATTCCCTGAGGTGAAAGGAATCACCTGTCAGTTAGTATGTTAGTGTATTTAAATTCCCTTTTTGTTGATGGCCTGACACTAGAGAAAAGTGACTCTGACTCCCAGAAGAAAAGATAAAGCTTAACTGATGCTTCACTGAGCTTCTGTGAGACTGGCACCTGTGAATTCTTTATCTCAACAAAAATTCTGTCAATGTATATGAAATATATTTTAAAAGATCAACAGCTTTAAAACCGTTAACAGAAAGAACATGAATATGACCACCTTCCATCAAGAAAATAACTTTGCTTTAAACTGCAAGTTTACACAGTGTACAAATAACCCCCCCCGACTTATCAAAACCAAACCGAACACATTCCAGTCTGTACTGCTCATTAGTTCCTTGTGATGTCTTGGTTTCAGTGGTAACCATGTTATGACCACATCCCACACCTTAGCATATAGCCAAAGTAAACTGTCTGTCCTGGGTAGAACAGACTCATGAATAAAGGAAAGATACTACTGTGTCTTAGATATAGAATGACTTTCTATTTCCCATCAAATTTTGGCAAAACTGTCTCCTACTACATTTTTAGTTACTAAATTTAGCTACTACATTTGTATAAACACAAACCTCTAGTCACACATGATGAAATATATATGAATTTAAGAGGAAAAAATGGGTGAAAAAATGTCACTGTTAGCTAGCAAATGTTTGTGAGTTTTGCTCAGGCCGGTTCAAAATTCAATAGATACAGCTAATACCATATTTGGAGATGAAGGCCAAATGTATTACTGAAAACACAAGAAGAAAATACCTGTACATTTTATCTCCGTGCCTCACCCTTAGCCTTGCCTGACATGAAATGTAGTTTGTAGGTACATGAAATGTACTCGGAGATCTAGGAGGTCCTTTCCAACCACAATTATGCTGTGACTCTGTGAAATCATGGAATCATGGTGTTCTTCATTTACCTGCTCCTTTGGCAATAAAACATACCATATGCAGACAGGTTTTGTATCTTAGCGTATGCTACATTGACACTCCACCTTCTCCTACCCTCCTCTGTGTTCTCATTCTCTTTTTTTGAAAGGAGAGAGTGAAAGAATTGTTGTTTTTGTGGATAAAAAAGAATAATGCTCAGAAAAATCATTGTGAGATAAAACAGCTCTGTTATTTCAATTACACATCAGAACAGCAAGCTGATACAAAAGAGATATCATCCAACACCATTAGAAATTTAAGTTTCAAAAGAACAGTTTGATCTACAGTTCTTTTACTATATATTTAATTGGCTAGGGTTTTGGGTTTTTTTTCTTTAGGTATGTTCCAATGTCACCTGAGTTCCTTTAGACTTTGTGTTTTCCTTTCAATCAGGAATTAAAATTGTGTATGTATATATACATATTTGAATGTTTGACATAATTCCTGTACTCCTGCAGATTTTTCTCAAGAATGAAATTCTATATGCAAAGTCAGTAAAGAGACTTTGCTTTGAGATGCCTGAATCAAAAATTTAAATAACATAAAGAATATGTTCCTTACAGCAGGAAAGAAACATTATACTAAATCTACACCATTTCTTCAAGGAAAGGAAAAATGTGTACAGGAGTAATCTTTGGTACCAAAAATAAGGGCACCTTCTCGTATATCTTCAAATCTGAACACAAAAGAAAAACTTCTCCTTAAAAATGGATTAAAACGAACTCTGAGTAGTCCACGTAGTGGGAATCTGTGAAAAACAACTGAGATGTTAAGGGTTATATGACAGCAGGATTCAACATAATAACAATTCATGGAATATTTTATGTTTCTCTCCACCATCCCACCCTTACAAATCGTTTTCCTAAGACAATTCCATAAGATACATACTTTTAATTACTCATAACATCCTCAAATCCTTTAAGGGCTCCAATACTTAAAAGCAACAAAACCCAACCGACTGCAACAAGAAAAACAGCAAGAAAAGCTGAGGTTATAATACAAGATCAGAAACAGTTCTCTGACTGAAGGCATTTACTGATTTTTGTATCTTATGGACTTCACTTTCTCTACTCAATTCCATCACGATCTTTTCTGCCAAAGCCAGGTTTATTTGCTCACAGAACTATTCCTTCCACTGGGGATTTCTTCTGTGGGCTGTCTGACCACAGTGGGAAGTCAGCATGTTGTACTTTTCTTCTTTAGTTTATGATGAATGTGTCACTGGATCCTGTAAACACTACTGAGTATACATTCAAGCTTTGTTCTTAGTGAAAGTGGCACTTACTTGAAACCTTGCAGTCAAGATAGCTTAGTTATATAGCACTTTACAGGTATAATAGCTGGTTATGTACTTCTGATAAAATTCCTTTTTCCAATGGCTTAGTGTGTATTGAAACATATCCTCACTGGGATCCCATTGCCATTCCACAACACCTTTATGATGAAGTGTGTAATTTGCACTTCTAATTGTACTTTAAATGAGCATTATTGCTGTGTGCATTTCCCTGTTGTTAGTTTAAGTGCTCCTCTGTTATGTAATACATACAATGTTTTAAATTCTAATGGCATCCGATGAGGACTGGAATTAGAAAAGTACCGATACTTCAAATCATCATAATAATGATATTTGACTGGTTTTCCATGTACATCCTTTGGGAATGGCCAAAATCCATACAGGTGAATTTCATCACAAAATCTGGTAGCAAGCGTATACATGAGGAGACCAGTGCTGGGTCGTTTAATGTGGACCTTGTTTGTCAGCCAGTAGCTGCAAAGAAAGAAAAAGTACATTAAGAAACTCATAAAACTTTCTGTGAATAAATCCCATAAACTTACTTTATCTATTATGGACTCATTTTACACTACAAAAAAGGAAATGTTTCCACCTTCTCTCTAACCCAAGATCATAAACGATGACACTGTTTTGGCACACATTTATTCCACCTAGAAGAAAAATGAGATCTTAATTAACACAGTGCTAAGACAAGCTTTCCAACTAAGGTGGAAGGTTCAAGCTTTAGCCCTAAGAAGTTGCAGTGCTTGTAAATGCCATAAAACTGCACTTAACCTCCTCAGACAGATCAGGGAACAGTCAAGTTTGACCACTTGCAGTATCCAATTCACCTATCAAGTCAGCCCTACACTGAATATTTGATTGGCCTAATGATTACATCACAAATTTATCTAAATAGAAAGTAAAGGGAAATAATAAACAGAACACATTAAGAACGGAACTTCCGGAAGTAGACAAAAATGCAGTTTTAATTACTTTGCTTGTAATTAAGTATGTAAAGCTTCTAGATTACTAACAGCAGTCTCCAGAAAGGGAGAAAGCTATGGGGCAGTTTTCCTGAGCCAGTAACAGCATGTCTAGTTTTGGGTTTAGAAGCTGCAGAAATGTTTTCAGAGGCAAATGGTGGCTGGGTGCAGAAGGAACAGGGGAACTTCACTGGATTCCAGTCTATAGCTCACATCAGTCAAAATCTGCCACCAGTGTTGTTTTACATCTCTGGTCTTGGAAAATAAACCAATTAAAATAGTGCTAACCTACTACTGGTAAAAAGCTCCTCCCAAGCCTAATTCAATGTAAAGTCTTAGCAATATATAGAAATTACAGAAATTAAAATAGGGGATGTAGAAACTTAAACCTGGTCATCCTGCTGGTTCAGATACACAGCAGCCATGCACAGTTGTACTGGTCAAACTGTGGACATGAGTGGCTGCAAGGAAGGGAAGTGAGCAAGTCATTACATGGCACTACCACACAAACCTGAATCATTGCATTCCATCACTATATTCTTTGTCAGATGTAGGCTATGAATTGTTTCTATCATAGCCTACCAGGGGGTGGTCAAGGGAGAAAAGCCTCCTCAGGCTAGAGTTAGCCTGACAAACAAGTTAACAGGGATACAATAAGTTGGAACTCTGAGTATACAACCAGATTGCTTGAAAGGCACTTAGTGGTGCAGCAGGACTAACATCCCACTCACGACTATGATACAGGATGTGTCTTTAATCAAAGTTTAAAGTGCCTTACAAGCATCAGATGCTGTGCAAAATTTAACATAACTGTCCCATTGAAACTGGCCTTTTCAGTTTTACTCTTTGCCAACAC
Source organism: Todiramphus chloris collaris (assembly GCA_025345505.1). Lineage (NCBI taxonomy): Eukaryota > Metazoa > Chordata > Aves > Coraciiformes > Alcedinidae > Todiramphus > Todiramphus chloris. The sequence continues at coordinate 8,267,490 of JANVCC010010369.1, forward strand.
CATAGGGCTTAAAGGATGTCGCTGAATCACAGATACGTATGCATATGAAGGTTTTCTTTTCTTGATTTTTTTTGGTGGGTGTATTTGTTTTTTTTGCATTTTACTAAATTTCTTTTTTGAAAGTTGAAGGACTCTTGCAGTGGAAAACAGTTCTGGGATGAGTAATTGTTCCTCCAAAGCCAGCAGAGGACATGACTCAGATGTTTGTTTCACTGTAAAAACCAGGATGGTAAAAAGCATATTTAAGAAGTAAATGCAATGGGAAATTGTTATATGTACAAATGACATATGTATAGCATATCTATTTTTCATTGTTTTCATAAACTTGAATTTTCAGACAGAGGTTTCCTTGGTGTGATGCTTAGTAGCTTGCTTCCTCCTCTGAGAAACTGCAACATTTTAAAACAAGACCAGCCAAAGGAAAGCCTCCAAATCCAGAAGATTCTTTTTTAAACGTTTGCTTGTATAAAGTTATTGAACAAACAAATCTGACCACTTTTGGCACTTCATATCACAGATATAGCAAAACAGATTGCAAGTGAAAACTAATTAGTTATTTTCTGTAGAAACTGGTATTTGTCTCTTCAAAATTCAGTTGGGCTGCATTCAATATCAGATAATTCAGAACATGTAACAAACATCTTTATCGTTCCTATCTACAAGTTCCATAGGATTTCTAAATATAAATGAGATCAGAATCTGGTCACGTATATGTCAATGGATTTTTAATTCCTTTCTCTGGACAGGTCTTAATCTCAGGAAACATTTATTATAACCCTGGTTAGCTCCAACAGATTATACACCAAGCTCTGTTTGTTGAGTGGCAAACTGATCTACAAGTAAATCCACTCATACACACTTGACTGTGACTGAAAATTCTGTTCCTTCTAGAGCCGTTACGTGGTGACAATATTATTTAAAAGAGCTTTCTAAGACATCTTATATGGTTTTTGAAAGGTAAATATTAGCATTAATATGAAGGCAGGGAAAAAAGACCGTGAGAAAGAAGACAAAATATTTCAGTGTTACTTGAGTGTCTGTGTTAGTAGGAGAACCTAGAGGATGTGTATGGTCTTGATTACATTCTCTCAAAAAATACTGTAGAACAGGACAAGACACAGAGAAAAGCAATATAGGTTACCAAAAGAATAAAGTAACTTCCTTAAGAAGAGTAAACAGTGTAGCTTGAAAAAGAGACAACTAAGCAGCGATATTGCAGAAAGCTCAGAAGTTACGTAGTTTATAAAGAAGGCAAAAGGGATTTAATTATTAATTTAACAGAAGCGATGTGACGTAAAAGTTATGAACCTGGTGGAGTTCTACAGTGATAGGTCTAAAATAAAGAGATGAAAGAACTTTTTTTATACAACACACCACTGAACAGTGCAATTCATTCCAAGAGGATGTTTGAATGGTAATGGACATCTGACTAAAAAGGTACAGATTGTTAGAGTTCACGAACACACTGGCACAGGTGAAGCTCCTTCTCAAGGATTTGCTAAGCTGCTGGCCATGGAAACAACTATCACAGGGTAAACACTTGACATTTCCTCTAACTTTTCTTCTAAGCCTTCCTGTGGGCCAATGTCACCAGTAAGACCACAGTCTAGACAAGATGGGTCTACTTAGAGAGCATATTTATACTCTCAGACCCAATGTCTCCTTTCTCTAGAACGTGTTAGCTAAAATAACTTCCTTAAACTCAGAAAGAACAAAGCCTTTTCTTGGGCTTTCATTTCTTCAGTGGGATTAATCACATGAATAATATGAACAACCCTTCATCTGACCCTCTCAATTTATGTGACTGTATTAATTAAAAACACATTATTCGTTCTTTTAATATTGAAATATGCCCTGAGCAGGAGGCTGCGCAAGCAATCTAGGGTGTGAAAGAATTAAAGTGTGAATAATAACACTGACAGTATGACAGCCAGCATAGAAACAGTGCTCAGTATTTGCATAAGATCTGCTTTACAGTTTTCAAAGCACAGTATTTTGGAACAGCATACACAAACCCCCTTTCATTAAAAGGAATAATGCATTGTATAAAGAGCTGAAACATTCTGAAAAATTGTCACTTCATTTTTAGCAAACTTAATTCACTACTTCAATGTTAAAGGGTTTTATTTTTTTTTTGTTTGGTTGGTTTTTTTCCCTTTACCCCTTCATCATTTGATAGGACAAGAGGAAACAGCCTCAAGTTGTGCCAGGGGAGGTTTACACTCGTTATTAGGAAAAATTTCTTCACAGAAGTGTTGTTAAGCATTGGGACAGGCTGCCCAGGGATGCTGTGGAGTCACCATCCCTGGAGGTATTTAAAAGATGTTTAGACGTGGTGCTTAGAGACACGGTTTAGTGGTGACCTGGAAGTGCTGGGTTAACAGCTGAACTTGAGGATCTGAAAGGTCTCTTCAACCCAAATGATTCTATATTACACTGTCAAGTAAATTAATATTCTGGCTTGAAAGCAGATTTCGAGGACTGCTTGAGAGATTGAACTCTGCCTGGCAATATTCCTTAGAAAAGAGAAAGAAATGACCGGTGATAACGAAGGCGAAAGCAGACATGTTATATACCTTGCATTGCCACAGCTAAATGAGAGCGTAGCCAGCAGGTTGCATTCAGTGTCACTGCTATTGCAGCGAATTGCAACCGCTGTGAGCAAAGAATTTTATAGATATAGCAAAATAACAAAGAATATACTAAAGCCCACTTTCACCTTTTATCTTTTGTCCTAAAATAAAATGCTACAGCTTTCCTGGCATAGGAGATTATTCTGATTTGCACCATTGCTCTAGGATGATCTGCTGCCTAATCTGCTTTAATCATCTTTTGGAAAATCACCTCAATAGGAAAAGGATCTGCTAAGGGTAAAATAAAAACATAGCACAACATTGCCCTTGTGTTGCCAGTGAATTAATAAATGCTTGCTAAAGTTATGACCAGTCAAGGCTATGGACTCTTTCCTCATACGTAGAAGATTTTGGAGCAACAACTGGATTTCCACAGCCATAAGCCACATGTCCTATATAATATTCAGAAGGATGGGGCAGCAAGGCCTCTGTATGAAAAAGAAAGTCTTCAGGACTAATTAATATGATACATTTAAGATTGAGAACATACCTAAACTTCTGTCCCACTTCTGCAGTATTTCCATATTTCAATATTTGTATATGAACCCACACTAGCTCCTCTAGTTTTCATATAAAGAGAAAAAATATCACAGAATCATGGAATCCTAAAATGATGTGGGTTGAAAGGGACCTTAAAGACCATCTGATTCCAACCCCACTGTCATGGGAAGGGATACCTCCCACTAGACAGTTTGTAAGGCCTCAGGACAAATTGTTGACCTAGGTTTAGAACAATACCACAGGATGAATAAACTTCTTTAATAATTTGTTAAAAGCATTCACCCAAAGGAAAACACTCATGCTTCAATCCTTGATGAGCCAGTGACAACAGTTTTTTATGTTAAATTATCATTAGTTTCAAAACATAAGATGCCCATGCTTCAGAGTCCTTTATTCTTCCTTCATAAAGAAGTACTTTCAAAATCATCCATATTACTTTTTTTTTTTTTTTAATAGAAGCATTCCAGCAAGACAGACAGACAACAATGCTTGCCCCAGAAAAGACCCCAACAGATAAAAGGCTGAGTGTGAATGCAGAAAACATCTGGTCACACAGGGAAAGAGGCAGTTTTAAGCCTTTGCAGGTGCTATGTACACTGTGCTGCATTACCAAAGGAGAATTACAGCCATCATTTTCCATCTGCTTAATTACTGGAAAAAAACAGCAGTGCATCTGTGTGAAAACTGATTTTTAATAGGCGCAGGGCCTCCTCAGGGCACACCTAAAAGACCAAACTCTTCTTAGAAGTCTGTGAGAATGTCACACTGTCCACACATCTGCAAAGCTTAGCAATTGAGCTACCTGGCACCTTGCTCACTATTCTCATGACCAAGACATTCCAGAACATGAATAAAAGTTAAACTGTATGACAAATATTCTCAATTTTTGAAAAATCCAAGCTGCTTCCCTAAACACTTATGCTTCTATGCAGAACTGACAACAGATTATTGTTTTCACTTAGCCATGAAACTTTGGTAAATACTCCTTTATTTTCACACTATTATAAGGTACACTGTATCTGTGAAGTTGGTTAATGTCTATGTGCCCAGACGGATATAAACCATTCAAAACCTACTAGAGTAGGCAGAGGTGACTCTGTCAAAAAGGAAAAACTTTCTAAAGGATGCTTTAAAATTTCAAAGAACGTCAAGATTCCTATTAGAAACAAACTCATTGTTTAAGAAGTTAAGCCTTGCTTAGTTTGTTCCAGCAGCAGATAGCAAACTGCTGCAGAAGAGACTTCAAGAAACAGGAATTGCAAAACTTACAGAAAAAAGATGAAGACATTAAAATGAACCCAAATTTAAGCAATAAACACTGCACATTTATTGCTATTCAAGACAACATGATCCAATTGATTCTGCAACTAATCCATAGAAACAGCAGGTATACTTATCTATCTATATTTTTTAAAAGCAATTGAAATTGTCTTGCAAAGGACTGTATGTGGGAAAGAAAATGATTTAACACCTAATTCACTTCAGATTTCACTGATGAAAATAGCTGCCATCAGTGTAAATGGTAATTGTGTACTAATGTTTTCCAGAAAGTCCATAAAGAATCAGACTGTAAAGTAGTATCTTACATTAAATTTGAATCTCTAGGCTGAGTGAAAGAACTGCAGTGCAGAGATACTAGCCCTGGTTAGTAAAAATCTTCTTTTTGCAATACTAGGGTACACATAACACCAAGAAGAAATGTCTCCAAGTGCTTCTGTGAAAAGAGAATTGATATGGCTTGCTAATGCTAAATACATCAAAGAAAATAATGTCTTTTTTTTTCCAGAAGACAGCAAAGATGTGCTTGAAAATTATTTGCTTTCATTCCATGAGCAACATACTAATGATCAAACTGGCAACATAACTTATCCAGTGATTCATACAGATACTATGATTAACATTCTTTTAGCACTAGCTGAGTTACAGGTACTCTGAGCAAAAAGTTAAATTCTTGACAGCACTTCTAAATGTGTTTTGTGTTTACATCAATAGCCCTTTAGAAAATACAGAATGATTTCTTTCAAGGGACAATATTAATGAAGATCCACCCCTTGTGCAAGTAACTATCAAATTGACTTACACACTGGTATAACTGTGTTCAAAAATAACCTCTTTAAAGATGAGGGACGTGGGACTGCTGAGGAGATTACACATGAAGAAACTGATTCTCTATAAATTTGAGTGTTATTTACATGCTGCTGGCCTGTCAAATGTTTTAAACTGGCTTCAGTCTGAAAATGCTATGGTAGTTAGCTTGCTAGAAGAGATTTCTTGATAAAATACTTTAAACTCTTATGTGAATATTCCTTGATATACAGAGATCATCTGTCAAGTCAGATACTAACAGATAAATACTTCCAGTATCAAACATAAAAAAAAAGCTAAGTGAGTTTAAACACCAACAAAAGTAAAATTACAGAATATTGTCCTGTGCTAAAAATCTTATTAACATTTTTTAGTCAACAGTTTCTGCCAAATCACATAGTCTTAAGAATGCCTCATACCAGAATCCATCCTTAAAATCGATCATAACTATGGAAGCAAAGAGCTAGGCTTGCTTCCTTTATTTTCCAGGATGGGGGAACTGTTCCATCTTTAACATTTATTATGCTTACTTCTGATTTCAATGCCCAGAAAAGAAGTTTGGAAAATATACTTATCAGTATATTTTAAGTTATTATATCAGTATTATATATTATATATATTATATCAGTATTATATATTTAAGTTATTATATCAGTATTATTTAAGTTAAAGTGAGCATAGAAAAAGCCTGGTTTAAACTTTTGCAATTATGTACTTAGTAATATGCTTAGCAATGCATTTTTGCTTTAATTATAAACAGGATCTAATCATTACTAACAAAGTATCTCTGTCTAGAACAAAGGCTATAGAAAGAATAATGAGTTGGCCAAACAACTAGCCATGAAGAGCTGTTGAAGATTTCCAAATCCAAGTGAAACTGTGGGAAAGGTAATTTCAGCAGGGGGACATTGCAACCACTGACTCACTGACCCCAGTTATACCACCTTCTCGAAAGAACAAGGAAATAAGTGGTTAAGAAAATTGATAGATCATGCACTATAATTGATATATCAAGCAAGGATGTTCTGACCAATCATATAGTTGAACAACAATGCATATGTATTAGAAAGAGGAATGTCATTAAGATACTGTGTATAAATCACCGATGTTTTCAGGTGTTGGGTGTGATGGTTTTGGCCCGGCACCCATGATTGCACTCTCATGAAAATAAAGAAAATACCCCCACCTCGTATGTGTGATTGGCAGTTGCATACCAGGTGACACGCCCAGTTTTTGGAAAACACTTCTACAACACAATCAATATTACAATGCAAGGTAGAAAATTGTTCTTCAGAATTATATCTGCCTTGCAATGCTCCAGAGTTGTACCACCACTCAAAAGCTGATCTGGGTGGGCAACAGAGTACTTAAAATGTTCCCAAAGAAAACTACCTGGACTTTTGCCTGGAGTCTGTGAAATAGGGCTACATTAGCAAAGCAGTTTGGACCATTAGTTGTTGCTCTGTAGGGTAAGACATTACACCAATTACAGGTTTTTAGTGAGCCACAGGAACGCCCCATTTTATTTTTATCAAAAAAATCATGTGCTTTAAGACCATTCCATGACAGAGAGAACATTAAAAGAGAATGATCAATTTACTTAAAAAATGTCTTCTGATGCAAACTGGAAATACTAATGTAGAGACATCCAATGACAATGACAGCTATTTAAAAGGTAACAGATTCAGTCTCTAAAATATTTACTGAAGACGACAACTCACACGTTTGAGCAACTTCTTGAGGTCTCTCACTAAAACTGGCCTACTGTACTTGAAAAAGCAACAGCACTTTTTTTACAATACTGAAAGTGATGCCCCTTGATTCTCATCAGACTACCTATCTGTCAAGAATGGAGATCATGAGAAAAGATGCCAGCCTTTGTCTGGTAGCATAGGTTGGGTTTAGGACTTATCAGGAAAGAACGGCTGCAAATCTGATGTTAGCAAAATAAAGACTTGCCATTGTCATACTTTGGTTGTCATGAACAGCAAAGTAAGTAAATAACTGAGAAAAAGGTGAAAAAGTAGTAGTAGTGCGCATGTATGTGCTTGTATGTGAGACAGTGAAATAGCAGGTTTGATGCAGAATATCTTCTAGGAAACAGACACATATTTTTCAGGACAATGAAGACCAAAATCAAAGCCATGAAACAAGGATATTTTAAATGTATTGTGATAAAGGTAATTTTAACTGTAGGATCAGTTTGGAAATAAAGATCACTGGAGAAGGTTGTAGTATGAAGCTATTTATAACACAGTGCTATTATTAACAGACTGTGCTTGACCTACTCCAGACTACCTAGTGGTAGGAGGATCACCATGTCCATATTTCCTCTCTTCACTTCACAATAACCATTTTCTTATAGCCTGGTAGGCTGGAATGCACGTACATCATCTAGAGTCGACATTTTTAAGACCTACTTAAGAAATTCTTCTGTGCATCTGAGGATCTGTATCAGAATTCCTCAGATCCTAAGCTTTGGTCCTTTCAATATTCCCTTAACAGCTTCCAGAAGTTAAGGTCACTTTTCTTATTTATTTTCTGTAGAAGGGCATTTTTACTTTCTTATCACTGGTCTTCTAGGTCACTGTTACCTACAAGTAGCCACAAAATATTCTTTCAGAGGTGAGAGAAGAAGAATCGGCTGTCATTTTCATGCTTTTCTCACAACGCAAGTCACATTTATGACAACCTTTAAAATAAACTTGCTGAGCAAGCCTTTTGCTGGCATCTGTGGGACACCTTAGCCCTCAGGCTGGGCTTAACTGCTCAGCATACTCACAGAAAAAAACTGAGTGGGGCTTTTCACAGCTTCTTTTCAATTCCTCCTTTCTCAAAGTGTTCATGCTTCTGGGAAGTATTTTCAATCACTCCTCTTTCACCTGTGACTTTTAAGCCACAGAAATAACCCACTGAGCTCTACCTGCACTTCTTACTTCAGTAACAAGTTGTGACCTCTCACTATTCCCTACTGCTTCAAGTACGGAGAGTTTGCCCAGACTGTTGTCTTCCTCCACGTCTCAAAGCATCTCGGAAACACTGGTCTGCTGCTTGTGTAGTTGGAAATATAATTATGATACAACACACTACAGGACAGAAAGGGAGAGTAGAGACCACCTACTTATTAGCTACTGAAAATTGCAAAGAATATCCACACATTATTTTTAAAGTCATATAAGCCCTTAGAAATTGATTTACATCAAAAAGAACACTGAACCTTTTGCAGTAAATGGTTAAGTCTTCTGTTGCATATTGACTCAAACACCCGTGCTTCAGTCATGGAATTCATCAGCTGACACTCATTCTAGCATTGTACTTGTCTCTGCTGAACAGTGTTGCTCCCTCAACTCATGCACAAAACCATTTTTAAGAGTGAAATGTAACTTCATTTTAAAAAAGGTCAGTCATAAATTATTTCATGATTACAGGCACACCACATGTGCACATAGGTATACTGAAAAAGTGCAGTACAATAGAGCTAGAGTACATTTTACAGACTAAAAAAGATAACACAAATTTCTAGAGAAAAGGTTTTCCTATCTGGCAAATCAGCTCCTTCCTGATGTCTGGTGGACAGAGATCTACCTGTCAGTAAAGTGTTCCATGTCTACCTTATTTATGGGACAGACAGTAACATATTACTGCAATACAGATAATGGGGCAAAGTACAGAATTCTATGAATTATAGAATCACAGAATCATTTTGATTGGTAAGGACCTTTAGAGATCATGTAGTCTCACTCTCCCTGAGATTGGCAGGGACTTCTCAGATTGCTCAAAGACCTAACACTTCCAGAGACTAGGCATCCACAAATTCTGTGGGCAGCCTGTTCCAGTGTCTCACCACCCTTATCATAAAGCACTTCTTCCTTCTGTCTAATCTAAACCTACTTTATTTCAGTTCAAAACCAGTGTCCCTTGTTGTTTCAGTATAAGCCTTGATAAAAAGTCTCTCTCTTTCTTGTAAGCCCCCTTTAAGTACTGAAAGGACACAATAATGTATCCTGGAGCCTTCTCCAGGCTGAATAAGCACAACTCTCCCAGCCTTTCTTCACAGGAGAGGTGTTTCAGCCCTCTGATACAATTTTGTGGCCTCCTCTCAACTTGCTCCAACAGGTCCATGTCTTTTCTGTGCTGAGGACTCCACAGCTGGACACAGTACTCCAAGTGGGGTCTCATGAGAGTTGCGTGGAGGGGCAGATTCACCTCCCTTGAAGTGCTGGCCATGCTTCCTTTTCTGCAGCCCAAGATACTACTGGCCTTCAGGGTTGCGAGTGTACATTGCCAGCTGATAACCAAAAATCTGAAGATACTTTAATGTTTCCTCAGGTTAACAAATCCTGACCTGTTCAAAAACCCTTTTTTTTTTTTTTTAATTTATGGCCATAAACTAGGACCTGTGAGTGACAATTAATAAAACTGCATTAAATTCTTTTTGTTTAATTCAACCCCATTATAAAAGAATTAACTACCTTCACAGTTTGTAAGTTCAAATCAATCTGTTTGATTGATACACAGAACCTGCATCAAGTAGAATATTTTTAATTATACATTGCTTAAAAGCTGCTGTCATTATTGGGTGCTTTTTTTTTCCTAATGCTTCCAGTAGTTAAGAAGACTGTTTTTTCATATATTTTATTCTTGCTCCATGGAACTGTTTAAAGACTTGGAAATCCTAAGGGCTAAGAAAAAAACCTTAAAAAAATCACAGAGAACATTTGAACAGAGTAACTCATAGGTGTAAAAATGGTGATCAAAAAACAATGCACGAGAATTTGTGAGGATTTGAAATGGAAGAAGGGAGTTGTGTTTAGATAGTCCATTAAGAGTCAAATCTAGTAATGTCAAAACAAAATGTCTGTGCCAAGGTACAGTAGTAATAAAAAAAAAAAGAAAAAAAAAAA